>VKON01000663.1:12027-37893 GCA_009741485.1 Malurus cyaneus samueli | reverse complement strand
GATGCGACCACATCGGCTGGCCCCAGGACATACACCGCCGGCGTGCAAAAGAGTTCACCAGACCGGTGTTCCATTATTTTCGAGAACGAAGATTGGAGGTTGGGCTCGAGTGCCAGGAGCCGCCACCGCCGATCTGTTTCCTTCCCCATGCGCCGGACACCTTGCGAGGGGGGGGAGCAGCGGCGAGGTGATGCGATAATGTTCCTTGAGATCACACAGCCAAAATGCCTTTCCTCAGCGCCCAGAGCTCCAAAGAAGTGATCAGTGCGTTACTGTTTCCAGAATCCCAAAGAGCGATCCGCTTCCTGCACGTTTCCAACCCCTAAAAAAATCATCCTTCCCTCTAGTCCAACCCCAAAAAGATCGCCGTATTCACTCACTCCCAACCAAAATCCGGCTGTGCATCCCCAGTCGCCAAAGCCCTTTGAGAAAACCTTCTTTTTAATATATCCATCAAAAACCCACGCCCTTCCCCACCAAAAACTAATCTTTTCCTCAACTCAATACTCGGAAATTCAGCCTTGCCTCCATCACGAGTCCCGAAACCTAGAACAATCCTGGTCGCATCGTCCCAACTCGACGGGAAACTTCTTCCAGATTCAGAGCCCCCAAAAACCCTTAAAACAGGGGGCAAGATTCTCTAAGCCCCAAAAACCCCTAGGAAAACGGGGGAATTCTATTCCTTCCCTTCTGTGCCCAAACTCCAGAACCATCCTTTCTCCTCTGTCCCGAAAAGCGGTGCGCCGAGAAAAACCATCCTAATCGCTCCATCGCACCAGAAAGCCGCGCAAAAATGCGGTAATTTCCATCAGTTATCTTTTCTCCAGTCCCCAAAAAAACATTTCTTTTCCTCTCTCTATATCGCACTCCCTTCTCCATCTTAGTGCCTAATCCCAGAAGAAACCGTTTCCGTCTCGTATGGCGCTGAGTCCGCAAGGACTCCAAAGAGAATGCGTGAGAATGGGCGGGGGGGGGGAGGGCCCAGCGTCGCCCGTCCCAAAAGCTCGAGACGCAGTTCGATTGGTCCTCTCGGGCGATCAGAACCAAATTATCTCTCCCACAAAGACACCCCCGTTACACCCTTCTTCCTTCTTTCGCCAATACCGTGTCCTAATAATCATTGGCTCCTCTATCCTCGATCTTGTTTTCCAACCCCAAAACAAAGAAACAGGGTCTTAGTTCCGGGCGGCCAGGGGGATTTCCCCAAATCCTCCCGCCATTCTTGTCTTCACTATTACAATTCATTCTTCCTTTTTCGCGTTCCTCTCGAATTATGATGGTGGCCCTTTTCCCTATCGTCCGGGTGTCTAGGCGTTCCCAAATAAGCAAAAGAGGCGCGACGGCCCAACTTCTCCTCTTTCTCCATCTCCATTTTTTCAATTTCCCCCCCTCCCCCCCAGTCTCATCATACCGCTCTCTCCAAAGTTATAACATCTGTGTTCCCCCAACGGGTCTCCACAAAAACGCAATCCTTCCTCTCAAAAGCCGTCAGTGGGGATGGTACTCCTTCCCCCCGCAGGCCCTCCTCCTCCCAAATCACCCCGCTCCCCCTCAGTGCTTGCGCGGTTGGGGCGGAAGACGCTGGCAGAAACCTGCCTCTTACCTCCAATTCTCGGGAGGCTTTCCTCCTCCCTCAATAATCATTCTCCCTTCTCTCCCTCTCCCAAAACCAGGTTTTAATGTTCCCCCTTCCCAAAAAAAGCCAATAATACTTCCCTATTCGTCTCTCAGCCAAAACGTGATTTTCACCTCTTCCAAAGCGCCCACCTCCAAAAAATCTTAGCATGCTGTCGTGTGTCGAGCGTCGCCAATCATCTCCAACTGAAATTCCCTCTACCCAATCTCCAAAAGGCTTCGTTCGCGATTTTCCTTCATTCCCAAAACGAAAACTTATGCTTATACCCTCCATTAGTCCCAACCCTCCAAATACATTCTTTCTCTCCCAAAAACATCTTCCCTCTCCCAAAAATTTCCCTTCACTCTCTGTCACTTCCAAACTCCAAAAACATCCCTCTCCCAAAAATTTCCTTCCCTCTCCCAAAAAACCATTTTTCCCTCCCAAAAAATATCCTTCCCTCTCTGCACTTCAAACTCCAAAAACATCCTTCCCTCTCCCAAAAACTTCCTTCCTTTTCCTTCATTCCCAAACCGCAAAACATGCTTTACCCCTCAGTCCCAACCCCAAAACATCTTCCCCTTCCCAAAACATCTTCCCCTTCCAAAACATCCTTCCTCTCCCAAAACATCTTCTCTCTCCAAAAACTTCTTTCTTTCTTCATTCCCAAACCGCAAAACACCTTCTCCTCCATCAGTCCCAACCCCAAACATCTTTCCATCTCCCAAAAACATCTTCCTCTCCCCCAAAACATTTTCCCCTCTCCCAAAAACATTTTCCCCTCTCCCAAAAAGACCCTTCCCTCTCTTTCAGTTCCAAACTCCAAAAATGTCCTTCTCTCTCCCAAAAACTTCCTTTTCCTTCATTCCCAAATCGGAAAACAGCTTCCCTCTCTGTCATTTCCAAACTCCAAAAACAAAATCTACTTCCCTCTCCAGAAGGCAGAGTGGCCGTTCCTCTAGCCCAGTCCCAGACATCTTCTCGCAATCTCCCCTCTCCAAACATCTCCCCCCCAGTTTCAAATCTAGACCCAGAGCTGGTCTCAGGAAGCGCAGCATCCCACAAATCAGTTTTCAGCCCTTCTCCATCACGGGCACCCTGGGAACCCCGTGCCACCCTAATTTTTGGAATTGGTCCCTTTTCGCTGTTCTGGGCCCAGGAGCCGTCACCTGCCGGTGGACCAGGATCTGCTGTTATCTGATGCCAGAGGCAGCAGCGGAACAAAGGGAACGGGCGATTGTGTTCAGGCCAAGGTAAAACAGGACGTGCACCAAACCGCCGGTACCGGGAGCAGCCCGGACCTTACCCGCCCTGTCCGGCAAAGCAACCGCTCGGAATTATCAGGGAATTACAGAGTGGTTAACTCTTTTGGGCGGGCTCCTGTAGGCCGGGGGATCCTGTATGATTCAGAGGGCAATCCCGGATTCCCACGGCGAATTAAAGCACTTATTTTAGGGGCAGGCTGGTATGGTTGGGGCACCGGAGACTATGAAATTCCGACCTCACACCATATGTCGGATCAAATGTCCGCTCTATTTTTTCATTGGGAATTTACAAGCTTTAACTCCCTTCTGGGGCAGGAGATCGTAATAAGGGTCGCGGATCTAGGACGCTGTAGAGATCTTACTCGGCAAGAAAAATCAGCCTATTTTCACAAGAATTAAATTAATTCTTTAGGGCTAGGGATCGTTAGGATCAGAGCAATCCTGTGATTTACATTATGGGAATTAAATGCTTGTGATTAAACTCTGTTTTTGGAGGGGGATCGTCTAGGATCCTTGAAATCCGACGACACTCACCTTTGCACAAGATTTCATTACTTTAGGAATTAAAGCCATTTAATTTTGGGGCGGCGGGTCATTAGGATCCGGAAGCAAATCCGGATCCTTTCCCTTTTGGCAAAAGATTCGCCTACGGATTATCGGGAATTAAAGCTGTTAACTCATTATGGGAGCAGGGAGTCGGGTAGGATCTGCAGGCGATGCCAATCCGGATTTCAGGAATTAACATGTCCATTGTAATTTATGGGGTGAGGGATCTTAAGGATCGCCAGACCTCCTTACACAAGATCGCTCAAGGATTTTTCAGGGTATATTATAAGTTGCTTATACCCTTTGGGGCAGGATACCAGGTTGTGTATCCTGCCGGAGGCAACAGGATTCACGGCACGGGAAATTAAAGCCACTTATTTTGGAGGCTATGGGCAGTGTTGTGTGTGTATCGGTTGGAGAATCCTGAGCCTCACCCTTGTTCTATAAGATCTCTCTATTTTTCAGGGAAGTAATGGCTGATATATACTCTTTGGGGCAGGGTTTCGTTAGGTTGTATCCGGATCTTAAAGACCTTAATCTTACTCGCAAAAAATCAGTTTCAAGAAATTAAATTAATTCTTAGGGCAGGGGATCTTAGTGTCCAAGCAATTGGATTCAGGGAATAAGTTACTCTGGGGTGGGGATTGCGTTTGTCCGAACTCCTGGATTCAGGGAATAAAGCATAATTTGCGGCCTAGCAAGAGGAATCGGAATTTCAGGGAAATAAGCCATGTGGCAAGTATTCAATTTCACTGGACGCTATCCAGATACCTTCCTTTGGCTAAAGATCGCCTCGGATTTACAGGGAATTAAAGCTGTATAACTGCTTTGGGTTAGGGTCGTTCAGTGGTCCGCGATCTAGACCCTATTTTTCTCACAAAGATCACTCAGATTTTCAGGGAATTCAAGTCCATTAATTATTTGCGGGGTGGGGATCGTTAGGATCCGGAGAGAGAAATCCCATCTCTCACCCTTTTGTCAAAGATCTCTTCATTTTTCAGGATATATTAGCTACATTACTCTTTGGGTGGGGCATCGTTAGGTATCCCAGACCTTCCCTTTCATCAATATGATCGCTGGAATTTCAGGAGAATGTAGATGCCGCGCTGACACTGTTGGGGGCAGGGATTGATTGGAATCCCAGGGGGGCATCCGGATTTCAGGAATTAACAGCCATTAACTTTTGGGGCCGGGATCGGTTGCGTCCAGCAGCGTTTCTATGACGCTTCTGGCACAGTGGAGGGCTGCACCTCCGGAGGTCAACGGTGGGAATGCAGGTGTTAACGAATAATTGAAACTGCCCTCGTAAGTTAAGAGCAGAGCACCCAGCACAAGGCGGGGGGGTGCACGTGTGCTGCAGGACGCCCTCCGAGTGGAAAGACGGGAGTCGAGAGGGGGCAGGAAAAAATAAAAAAATAATAAAAATAAGGTTTGGCATATAGGAGATGTAGAATAAAGAGTCGGTTTGCCACGCCGGAGTCCTCAAAATGGTGAGGGCAGGTATGCCTGAGTGAGCAGTGTAAGGCCCTTGGTGGGGAGGGTGGGAGGATTAGAGCAGCCTCGGGTGTGTGAGCAGCACTAAAGCACTGGAGAGGGAGCGGAAAGATGTGAGATTCCCAAAAACAGCTGGGAAAGCTGTGAAAATCCCAGAAAAGCTGGGACTGGGAAAGCTGTGAGATCCCAGAAAAAGCTGGGAGCTGGGAACCCTGTGAGATTCTAAAAACAGCTGGGAAAGCTATGGGATTCCCAAAAGCTGGGAGCTGGGAAAGCTATGAAACCCAGAAAAGCTGGGAGGCGGAAAGCTGTGAAAATCCCAGAAACAGGTGGGAGCTGGGAAAGCTATGGGATTCCTAAAAACATCTGGGGCTGTGGAAATGTGAGATCCCCAAATAGCTGGGAAAACTGTGAGATTCCCAGAAAAGCTGGGAGCTGGGAAAGCTATGATGAAATCCCAGAAAAGCTGGGAGGAAAAGCTGGGTCCCAAAAACAGCCTGGAGAGGCTGGAAAGGGCTGGGTGAGAGATCGCCGAGTAAGGTGGGGGTAGTTGACGACAGCTGTGAGAAGGTCACCCGCCCCAAAAAAAACGGCTGGCTGGGAGGCTGTGCTGACACAAACATAAGTTTTTTGAGCAATATCCCAGACAAGCTGGGCAAGCGGTTGGGTATAGCTTCTTGATGTAATCACCCATAACATGCCTGTGGAGAAAGCTGCGAGCTTTTCCTCATAAAATCATGCTTGGGTAGAGCTTGGGGAAATTGGTGGTACGAGAATCCCGGATAAGGGCGTCGTGATCTCCTGGAAGACAGCCGTCTGTTGACGAGATCCACGACAGCTACTAAACCGTTCTCTGCTCGACGCCAATACCAGAAAAGAGTGAGATCCAGCAGACTTCCTTAATGACATCCACCCCTCATCCTCCAGGTACAGGAGCACATCACCACCCAACAGGAGGGACAGCAGTTGCCGGGACCTGGCAGATAAGTGGCCGAGCGCAGAGGGCCGGCTAAGGTCTCCGTGGCTCAGCCGGCTCTGGCTCCGTGATCATGGGCCGTGCCAGGAGGGCTCTGACCACCCCGCAACCCCACCCCGGGCCAGGGCCACCCTGCTGGAGTCCGCAGCTCGCGCAAACAACTGCGAGCTATATTCTCCCATTTTGTCACTGCCATTCGGTCGCTCCATGGATTCCACAGGAAAAATTCTTCTACACCTGTCCCCATGCACAAAGCCTAAGCTCGACTGTAATATTTTCTCCTTTTTCATCAGTCATGGTTGAGCCTCTATTCCCATCCCCTGGGACAATGTTTCGCATCTCAGGTCAGCCTCACCTTCATCATAATGCACGCCTGCCTCGCTGCTGCGGCTTGCGGCCCTGGGCCACTCCGTTGGTACAGCCCTTCTCCGACAAAATCGTGTAGAACAGCTGAAGGTCATGGGCCAGTCCAGCTGCAATCGCTCGGCCTTACGTAAGATGGCGGGCGACGCCCTGGTGGTTTGCGTGCAGTAGAGGCGTGCTAGGCGCCCAGGCAGCCAGCGCGCACAGGACCCGCCCGCGCAGAGCCTGGCAGTACGCGGGCGGGCCCACCGCCCGGCAAGCAGCAACCCCGCCACGGTTCACCGCTGTTCCCTCAGCTCCAAATCCCTTGGAGCCCGAGCGGCTTTCCTCCGTCACGAATGAGCGTGGTCCAGCCACGCAGGCGATGGAGATGAGGGCCAGCTCTAGGAGGAAGGTACGCTCTGCTGGCCGCCCAGGTAGGCGCATGGGAAGGTCCAGTCTGATGGCGGGGGCAGCAGTGTAGCCGATGCATGTCCTGCCCTAGGTCTAGTGCATCGCCATTGAAGGCTGTCAGCGGAGGAAAAGACCTTTGGCCGCGCTGTCCGGCTCCTGGAACAAATCAGACAGCAACGCTTCCGAGGCGTGAAGCACACCTGGCCGCAGAAATCCAGCAGGCCAATGCCCGGATGAGGAAGGAGATCTCGAAGGGCCGGGGGTTGAGGGAGCAAAGGCCGCCAGGCTGCTGGCGTGGGGGATGAGGAAAAGGCTGAGCAGCACGCCCAGGCACAGCGCCCAGATGAAGGGTCTCCTGCGGCCGTAGCTGCTGCGCCAGTGGTCGCTGGCCGAGCCGATGGGGGACAAAAGCAGCCCGGGACGGGGCCTATCCCGGGAAGAGACAGAGGGTGTTACAGGTCGGACCTGTGCTGTGTGTGCCATAAAAAGGGTGATTGGGAGGTTTCGCTGGGTCACAGCCCCGTGTTCCAAACCCAAATCTTCCCTCGACAAGGACAACTCCCCCTGCCCACACCCACAGCCCTCACACACGCCCCATCACTCCAACCAAATCTTCCCTCGACAAGACGACTCCCCCTCTCACCCACCACCCTCACAGCAGCCCCATCCTCGCAAACCCATCTTCTCGAGAGGACAATCCCTGCCCTCACACGCAGCCCTTTACCAGACTCCCACCACTCCTCCTCAACCCACATCTTCCCTCGACAAGGCACAACTCCCCCTGCCAGCACCACGCGCCCCCCTCGACCTCCGCATGGTTTAGAAACCACCAATGGACAGAGGTGCCCCGACAGCCAACCACCCAAGAACCATGGTCATCTTTCCCGCTTCCACCACTTTCTGCCTCGCACGCCTCTCTCCACTCCACTTCGCGGGGCCCCTTAGTCAAGCTTGCAAATTGAGAGCCACTTGTGTGGCACGTAGGTGATGCCGGCGGCCAGGCACACCTCGAGGCCGAAGGTCAGAGAGTTGACCAGCAGCAGCTGGGTCCGGCGGCTCTGCAGGGACATGCTGTCCCCGAGCCCTCAGTGGCACAGGGCTGTGTCCCTCCAGCTGCACAGATCCCAAATGTGGCCCCCAGGCAAGGATTGGAATTGCCCTTCCCGGGCTGTTGGGGAGATGGTGCTTCCCATTTTCTCAGCGGGGATGGAATTGTCCTTTCCTCTTCCTCGTGTGATGAGTCCAGGCAGGGATTCCTCGTCCAGGCTGTCCTCTGTCAGGGCTGTGGGGGGGGGCAGAGAGAGTGTTAAACACGGCGGGGATGGGCTGAGAGCAGGGGTCACAGGGGATATGACACTGCTGGAAGGGATAGTCCCCATCCCAGCGGGCTCTGGAGGGCCTGGGAGAGGGGACAGGACACAAACTGCAGCCGAGGGTTTGTCACAGGTGAGACAGGCTTTGGGAACCCATCCTGCTGGGTTCTAAAGAGGCTGGGTGACATCAGTGTCCTGTCCATCCTCTTACAGATGGCAGAGAGAGCGAGGATTTGGGGTCTCCTCTCCGGGGAAATCAATTAGGAGTTCCCTTGGGACAGCAGCCACAGGGGGTCATCTCCAGTGCCCCTGTCTGGTGACCAGGACATCCCTCCGGCTGCCCCACAGCCCCCAGGACAGCAATTCCACCCCAATCCCATCTCCAGAACTCCTGCCCATGACAGGACTTTCCCCGGCGGCCAGTCTACCCAATCCATTTCAATGAACCTCATCCACTCCCTTCCATTGCCAAACCGGCCACGGTGTCACCTGCCCGACTCAAACATCCCCTGTGAGATCAGCGATCCACCCATCCCTCCAGGCTCCTCTGAACTAAGATTCCCTGGAGCATTATTCCTCCATATCTCATTTCTCAGAACCTCTCACCACTGCCTGGCTTGTCCAGTGACAGACTTCTCTGTGTGGCTTTAAGTCAATTCCCTCGACCCACTTTCTCTCTAGAGCCCCTGTCCTGACCAGGACATCCTCCGGCTGCCCACAGCCAGTCAGTCCAATTCGCACCCCTAATCCCATCTCCAGGAACTCCTGCGCCAATGCAAGGACTCCCCTAGAGCAGGGCATTCACCCCATCATGTCCAGAGCTCCTGCCTGATGACAAGGATTCCCCTGTGAGCTCAATTCTCACCCCATCCCCGTATTACAGAATCTCCACCACCTGCCCTGCCCAGCTGACCAGGTGACTGCTCCCCGGCATCAATGCACCTCAAACCCTTCTCCAGAACTTCGGCTAAGCCCGATGACGGGGAGGAGCATCCCCTGGAGACTATCTAATTCACCCCAAAGTCCCATGTTGCCAACCCCACCTACACTCCTGTGTTTGATAACACTAGGACATCCCCCAGGGTAACCAGGTTTCCAGCCCCAATCCCCATCTGCAGAACTCTATGCCCATGACAAGACATCCCCTGGAGCATGCAATTCCACGCCCGAATCCCATCTCCACGAGCCCAGCACCACATCCTGCTATGATAACCGGACATCCCCCAGCGGTAAACAGTTCCACCCCGATCCCATCTCCAGCCCCGAGCTGGGGGCGCCGGGGGAGCCTCCGTGGAGGTTTCACAACAACCTGACCCACCTTTAGCTCTACCGGCGCGATGGTATTACGTTAGATCAGTCTCATTAGCCTGAGTCATTTATTTGCCCTGTAACTGCTCCCTTCTCTCTCTGAGGCTCCTTCCGAGGGGAGAGGCCACAGAAATCCTCCGAAGTTTCCTTCCCCAGCATCCAGCCCAGTTAAAAACCCCATCAGGAGGGTGGCCTGGTGAAATCAGCGCTCCCTGGTTCTCTCTCTGCTCTTTTTTCTCTTTTAAACTACGCATAGATTTGATTTGTTTTTTACACAGAATAAAGAGGGGGAAAAGACACCCTCAGAACTAAGGAAGAAAATAATGATTTTGATTCCCAAGCTGTTGATCTGTGGGGACAGAGGGTGGAAAAGGAAGATTGGGGAGGCTCAGGGAGCCAGGACTCACCCGGTCCCTGCAGAGCAGCAGCAGGTGCTCCCTGCAGCGCCCAGCCCAGGCACGGAGCGCTCTGGAAAAGCTGCTCCAGGGTTTGCAGGGCAGCAGAGGTGGAACCCAGCTCAGCTTTGGTTTCAGGGCCCTCCCTTGCTGCTGATAACAGCGGTGTTATTGCACCAAACCACTCCTGTGCCCCAGCCCCTCGCTGAGCTCTGAGCAAACACTGCTGGCACCCCAAAACCTGCCCCAAACCTGGCCTCAGCTCTGAACCTCGCCCCCAGTTCCCTGATATTCCCGTTTGTCACTCTCCCTCTGGTGCTCCCCATCAGCCAGCAGAGATTTAGGATGTGGGGTTTTGAAGTCAACAAAGTGTCCCTGCAGCTCTGAAGGTCCTCAGATGGCTCTGAGTGAGCAGCAACACCAAACACAGCTCCCCCAAACCACTAATCCGGCCTGTTCTGGGGGATCCATCCCATGGATGAGGCAGGATCCATCCCATGGATGAGGCAGGATCCATCCCATGGATGAGGCAGGATCCATCCCATGGATCACCCAGGATCCATCCCTTAGATCACACAGAATCCATCCCATGGACCACACAGGATCCATCCCTTGGATCACCCAGGATCCATCCCATGGACCATGTGGGATCCATCCCCTGGACGAGGCAGAGGGATTGGTTTTCCCCTGGCGTGGAAAAATCAGGAAAATCCATCCCCCAGCGGGGAGATCCCGGTGTGACAGCAGCAGCTACACCTCAGCCAGGAGAGCTAGCAGCACCCTGCCCATCCCAGAGGGATTTGGGACACCTTTCCCAGCCTCACAGTCTGTGTCACACTGGCATTTCTCACCCTCTGGCCTCAGTTTCCCCAAATTCCCCCAGCGTGGACAGAGCCTGCCTTCCCTACGGAGCACCTGGACCAGCAGAACCCCAAAAAGGGCCACCCCAACCCCGCTGGGTGAGGTTCCTGCACTCGGGAGCAGGAGGGAGCCACATGTGGGGCTCTCCCACAGCTGCGTGCCACGGGGCCCTCAGCTCTGCCCTTCCTGTTCCCTCCCCGAGGAAACAAAACCATTTTCCAACTGCAAAGCCTACTGTTCCCTCCCTTTCCCTGCAGAGAAACAACAGATCAATGCCAGAGCTGCCTCACCTGGCAGCCAGGGAGGAGGGCGGGTCCGGGGCACAGCAGAGCGTGGCTGGACAAAGGCAGAGAGGAGAGGGTGAAGGAGAGAAGATTTTGGGGAAAACAAACCCCAAACAGTCGGGAAAGGATGTGCAGGGCGATGGACACACATGAAAGGATCCTCTGGGAATCATACCCCAGCAGCGCTCAGGGTGAAAAGTGAGTGCTGGTGATTTTATTTTTAAAATGTGGGGTGTACTTACACAGCAGAGAAAAACTCATTTATTCCCACAAGAATCCATTCCCTGCCACTCCAGGAACTTTTCAGTCTCTCCCATGGGTGCAGAGGGGCCAGGAAATGATGTTAAATGTGGCTGCAGGTTTGATTTGTGGCGGTTGTGCACCTATTCCACAGCTCAGCAAACCCCAGCAGCAGAGAATCCCCTTCAGGGTGAGGCTGCTGAGGCTCTGGAATAGATTTCCCAGAGAAATTTCCCATTTCCATCCCTGGAAATGTCCAAGGCCAGGTTGGAGCAACCTGGGATAGTGGAAGATATCCCTGCCCATGGCCAGGAAGTGGAAAAAAAATGAAATTTAAGATCCCTTTCAAAGGAAAATTGAAAAATTTAAGATCCCAAACCATCTGATGATTTTATTACCATCAACTATTTTTTTAACCTGTCCGGGCTGTTTTATTCCCTCAGGAAAGGAAATCCCTCAGCTCAGGTGGGGCAGCCCCCAGGTGATCCAGACCTCACCCTCCCTGCATTTCCCAACCCCACGCTGCATTTCCACCCTTCCAAGGGGCTCTTTTTGAAGGATTCGAGTTCCCTGGAAATCCTTGGGGAGGAGGGTGGGGGAGAGCCCGGGGAAGGGCGGGTTCCCCCACGCCAGGGCCTTTCAGAGCCCTCAGCGTCCATTCAGCGCCGCTGAATGGGAAATGCACCATGGAGAATAGCTCTGGCAGCCTCCTCGGGCCGAATGGAAAACCCACCCGACCTCTCCTGACCCCCTCCCCTCCCGAATCTCCTTGACCCCACTCCCATCATGAGGAGGGGAGGGATTGATTCTGACCCTCGGAATGAACTCCGCGTTTCAGGGACTGGAATTTCTTCACCAAACCCCGAGGAAGAAAAAAACCCCAAAATCCTCCAACACTCGGAGGATTTCGGCAACGCAGCCGAAATCAGCCCCGGGACCCCCAGCCCTGCCGGTCACGATGCCCGGTCCGGTGTCGGGTTGTCCCGGTAGCCCCAGCCCTCCCTGCTCGGTATCGGGGTTGCCCCGTAGCTCCCCAGCCCTCCTGCTCCGGTAATCGGGGGTTGCCCGGTAGGCCCCCACACCCACCTGCTCCGGTATCGGGGTTCCCGGTAGCCCCAGCTCCTGCCTCCGGTGTCGGGGTTGTCCCGGTAGCCCCAGCAACCTCCTGCTCCGGTATCGGGGTTGCCCCGGTAGCCCCAGCCCTCCTGCTCCGGTAATACCCAGGGGGGTTGCCCGTAGCCAGCACATCCCGTCCTGCTCCGGTATCGGGTTGCCCCGATAGCCCCACACCTCCTGCTCCCGGTGGTCTCGGGGCCTGCACTACCAGGCTCCCGGCTTTGTTTCGGCCCCAGCCGAGCTCTCGCTTTCATTCACCAGAGGAACGAGCCCCCGTTCCGGAGCGGGAGGGCAAATGAGATGATCAACTTCTGCTTTTCACCAGTTTCTGCTGTTTGGAGCCGGTGCCCATCACCCCCGGCACTTGAACCAAATCAACCTCTCCCCCCTCCCCGGCCTTTTCTTCCCCGCTTATTATGATTTTTTTTAAATCAGAAGAATAAAAATGTAAATCGAGCTGGAAAAGGGGGAAAACGAGCCCCCTCCAGGTGTCCCCTTGTCGTCGGCGAGGGGACGGGCACAGATTATATCCGGCACCACATGAGCGGGGGCTGTATTTATGTGTCAGAGTGGAAAACCCACCCTGCTGAGCCGCCTTTTCTCTGCCGGGGCTGCGGGGCTTCTGCTCCGCTTCTCCTCCAGCAGCCCCACAAAGGGGATTAAGGAGAGCCCCTCAGCCCCGCGAGTAATCCACTAAATTATCCCTTGTTGGCGTTGCTGTCCTCTTCAGAGAAAAAAAAAAATCCGAAAAAAAGAAGAAGGAAGGAGAAAAAAAAAAAAAAAAAAAAAAAAAAAAAAAAAAAGCCCTCCAAAAGCTTTTAAAGGCGTTGAAATTACACTTGAGCCTGAAACTCTCCACCCAGCTGCCGTTCACAAAGGGCCGGTTGTGAAGGGAATCCCGGAATCCAGGAGCACGGAAAAGGAGACGGACACGGAAAAAGGGCAGCGGCGTCCCGGGGCTGCCCACAGGTGGTACCGGTACCGACCCGCCCCGTTCCCGGCCGGTGAGGAGGGCTGGGGGTCCCGGAACCCCCCGAGCAGGGTTTGGGGTTCTGGGGTCTGGGTTTGCTGTGCCCTCAGCGGGGGTGAGGCTTGCAAAGGTGTGGGGAGCGTCCAGATGGCTCCTGCAGGGGCCCAGCACTGCCACTCCTGTCCCCAGTGTCCCCAATACCATCAGCCCTTGTCCCCAGTGTCCCCAGCACCGTCAGCCCCTGTCCTCACTGTCACCCCATGTCCTCAGAGTTCCTGGCACTGCCACCCCCTGTCCCCAGTGTTCCCAGCGGGGGGTAAACTGGAACCAGTAAAAAGAGCAGCAAAAAGAGACGAGCAAACCGGTGCTGGTGGCACTTGGGGACCAGGCAGGGTGACACAAAACTCCCGAGACACAAAACTCCCGAGTGACGCCGCCAGTGCTGAGGGAAGGAGAATTATTTCCCCCTGTCCCAGAGCGGGTATGGGGAGGCAGAGCCCCTCTCTCTGCTGTGCCCTGCCTGCTCTGCAGGGGCTGCTCAGAGCGCTGGGAAAAGGGGAAGTGAAAATGGAACTTCTCCTTCACAGCTGGAGCGGAGATGCTGAGTGAGGGGACAGCTGATCCCGCAGGGACAGAGCACCTGACCCTACAGTGAATCAGCTCCTGATCCCATAACGGAGAGCTCCTGTCCCCACAGGGAGAGAGCTCCTGACCCTACAGGGAGAGAGCTCCTGACCCTACAGGGAGAGAGCTCCTGACCCCATGGGACAGCTGACCCCACAGTGAGAAAGCTCCTGACCCTACAGCGAGAGAGCTCCTGACCCCACAGGGAATCATCTCCTGACCCCACAGGGACAGAACTCCTGACCCTACAGTGATTCAGCTCTGGCTCCTCTGCAGCTTCCAGGATTTCTGCCCTGTCATTCCTGGCTCTACTGGGACACTCACGGGGTCAGTGGGGACTCGGGGCTGGCTTTGGGGTGGAGAGGGCGGTTGTGGTGTCCAGGCAAACCCAAGGCTGGACACGAGGCTGCAGACTCAGCCCCTCGGCCGTGGAGCAATGCAGACACAAACAGGGGAGCTCCCGGAGGGGTAAGAGGTATCTGTGACCCCAAATTTGGCTCAGAGAAACCCAACCCAGCACCAAAACCCACCCCTCTTTGTGCTCCTCGGGGAAAAGGGAACCATCCCAGCTCTGCACATCCTCGGGGAGCAGCAGCCAGGCGATTCCAGAGCCTGGAAACTTCGGGAGAGCTCAGCGGAGGCACCTCGAGCCTTGGACAAAAAACCAGAACCAACAGCCCCTGGCTTGATCCCATGGTCATTTGTCCATCTCTCCATGGCCATTTCCTGCTCAGAAACCCCAATTTTTGGCGTCCCTCAGTTCTGGAGAGGCTAGAACACTCCCGGATCTCCCCCGGCAGGTTGGGGCTTTCCCCCGCTCTGGTTTCTGTCTGGGCAATGAGGTCACGGCTCTGAACGAGACAAAGGAGCCTTTGCAGGGTGGGGAACGGCCCCGGGCCGGCTCTGAGAGCTGAGAGAGGGGACAGAGAGGGGAGAGGACTCGAGCAGGGGCAGGATTTTCTCTCCTCGGGTTCTCTCTCGCCGTTGTTTGCTGGAGTAAAGTTCAGAGAGCTCCAAACGGAGCAGAGAGACCTCTGACACTGCCGCGGGCACACGGCCAGGACACCTCGGGCGGGCTGTGCCCGGGGACAGCCGCGACAGGGACAGGGCGGGTCCCCAGAGCCTTCCCGGGACATTCTGGCTGTGTCCCCACCATCCTGGCACTCCGAGGGATGCCCGGCACTCCCTGCCCTCGCCCCAAACCGTCCCTTGTCCTCAGCCCAGCGCGGATCAAAGGGGCCCTGGTGAATCATTTTCCCCGGGGCTGCTCCCAAGAGCGCATCCCCAGGCTGAATGGATGGAGCTCAGGCGCTGGGGCTGCGGGAATTATAATATTCAGAAAGTTTAACCGCTGGGAAAAAGGGGAAATCTTCTTCTTCTAGTTCTAGATCCTTCTCCTGAATTCTCCTAATTTCTTTCCTAAATTCCTCTAAATTCTTACAAATTCCTTCCTTCCTATTCCTAAATCATCCTATAATTCCTGACCTAAAATTTTCTTCCTTAAATTTCCTAAATTCCTTCTAATCCTAAATTCCTTCCTAAATTCATTCCAAAACTCCTTCTCCGCTCATTCCATCCTTCCTCCTTTCCCCCTTCCTGCGCTGATCCCCGGCGCGTTTTTCTGCGCTCTCCCTCGTTCCCTCCCGCTCATCCCCGCCCAGCGCGCTCGCCATCCCTCTCCCATCCCTTCTCCGCGCCTGATTCCCGTGGACGCCGCCTTGCTCGCTTCCGTGCAATTGGCACTGCCTGGCAGGAACGGAACACGTTTGTAACTTGGTGGGCAGTTCCTGGTCTCTCGCGTCTCCCGTGTGAACGCCTAATACGGGCAAGATAGTGAGGAGTGACTCGAGGCCACTAGGCACAGACATAAGCGGCGGCGGGACGGGGCCGCGGGGCGGGGTGGGTCTCCGCGTGGGGTGCCGGACGCTTACACGGCGGGTAGGCACCCGAGGGAGGGGCCGGGGCAGGAGGAGAGCGTCGTTACACTGGCGCTGGGTGCGCGCCCGGCTCCGGAGTGTGCGCTCAGGAATGCGAGTGACACGATTTCCTGTGCGCTGCGGGCGTCTTCGGGCGGGGAGCAGCTGGACAGCGGAGCTGGACAAAAGGCGGGGGGCTGTGCCCGGCCAAGCGGCTGCATTATGGGGCTGGAAGGGGCGGGTCCACGGGATGCCGGAGAGGGATGGGAGCAGCGGATGGGAGCGCCTGGGGCGGGGAGAGCGGAGGGAACGAGGGAGAGCGCAGAAAACTGCCGGCCTGGATCAGCGCGAGGACGGGCAGCAGGCCACACTGTTGTTACCGAGCTTCCGCTCCAAGTGCCACCACAGGCCGCCGGATGTGGGATTGCGAGAGCAGAGAGACACAGGAAGCGTTGTAGTCACCTAGTTGATCATTCACCGAGACGCGAAACTACCAGAGCCGGACGCACAGCGGACGAAAAACATAGCCACTCCACCGTCCCGCAATCATACCGGGAAAGAAATTAGGGGCACCAGGTTCCGTGAAGGCAAACAGGCACCCAGGCAAGGAACTGCTGTCAAACTTCGTCTCGCAGAAGGAAGAGAAGGATGTTTCCCCTTTTATTCCCAGAGCGTAAACTTTTGAATATATGTATACCCCGCGCCCGCTCTGGCTCCATTCATCTCTAGGTCCCCTTGGTGGCTGACCGCGTACTAGGGATTTACTTGAGACAGAAGCGGACCCTACGTAGGAAAATCTGCGAGAGCACCGTGACTCTACCACAGCGAATGACTTCGATATCTCACTTCTGAGCACAAGAATCGAAATTCGGCTACCTTTTTCGATTGCTTCCAGAATCTGGGGCTGGGCTGGTTCGGAGGGTGAAGCACAAGGAAGCGGGAGAGCTGTCTTGGCAGAGATGGCGTCGGGGATAGGGAGGCAGAATCGCTGGCACACTAGAGCACCAGAAAATCATTGA
Organism: Malurus cyaneus samueli; assembly: GCA_009741485.1. Lineage (NCBI taxonomy): Eukaryota > Metazoa > Chordata > Aves > Passeriformes > Maluridae > Malurus > Malurus cyaneus. The sequence continues at coordinate 21,195 of VKON01000663.1, read as the reverse complement.
GGGGAGCGCGTGATGGCACACTCAGAGTGACAGCCATCTGATACCCAGGGAGAGGGAGAGGGAACAGAGGCGGAGACAGAAACACCGCCTGTCCCCTTGTGGACCATGTGGGAGAGGTACGGGCCTATCGGAGGCAGGGGACGAGGGACCGGTGTCAGGAGGTAGCGTGTGTCACACGCCGAGAGTCGATCAGTACTCAGGTGCACTGCGAAACGGGTATTGGAAGACCTCTTCCTTTGATACTTACCTCACCTAAGACACAAGAAAAAAGGACCAAGAGATGTGATACCATCGACTGAGTCGAGAAAGGAGAATAATCATTCGCAACTCCCAGGTGCCAGTCGAAGTATCGCGTTGAAGAGGGTTTGGCCTTCTTCTTGACATGCCATTCAAAAGCCCAGGCCAGCGGGCAGGGAGCCATTTGGCCCAATAATCCCTAACATATAAGGACCAATTTGTGGACATGCGAGAGTAACGCAGATACAGAAGTGAAGGCTCTGATACTGCTCCACCAAGAAGAAAGCGAAAGACGACGAGGCCAGAGAAGTCACTCCAAATGATTGAGCGCAGTGCGGGGCGAGAATAGCACGACTGGGATTCCTCGCACTGCCCCATTTCACGCTAAAGCATACTACAGCCTAGAGCAAGGACATTTTGAGGATACGCACGAGCGCACGTCCAAAACAATTGCGCTTGGACGGCAGATAAAGCTGAGACGCACTACTTCCCGAAGGTCGGACTCAAAGGAACAACCCGCAATCAGATTTAGTCACTGGAGCACTCATTGATCACTAGTGGGGCTGGGGTTGGTTGGTGCATGGTTTCTGCAGCTTGTGTCCAAGGCCTAGAACGGGTGGGGAGCATCTCTCTTCCAGCTAGCGAGGAGTGACAGCAACGCAAGAACACGGGGACCGTTCCCGCAGCCATCCCAAAACCTCATGAACACACGCTGGGCCACAGGGCAATCACAATATAGTATAAAAGATGAGATCCTTAGTTCGGTGCTTTCTTATTTCTTCTTCTCTACTAGTGAGTGCAAGATTAGTAGCGAGTGTCCACGGTGCTGCTAACTGGCGGAACCTTAAGAGCTCTGCCCCTCTGCTCCAGAAAACGGTCTCAGACATTTGGCCTCACACGAACCGAGGGTCTCTGCTCATTTCTCCAGCCCAGCCCTCTCACAGGGACGGTTGGGGTGTCGGATGTTGAGCAATCTAAAACCCGAAATGGCTCTGGGAGAGCTGACAGCTGCTCACGAGCTTATGACTCCCCTGCTCCACTCTCAGCCTCAATCATCAGCTGAACGCGCCTGAAGGGTCACAAGACTCGCCAGGGTGGCTGTTTGGGTGAGTTTTAACTGTTTGGGCCGAATTCTGGCTGTCTGGGATGAGTTTCGCTATCTTGCTGAGTTTTGGCTGCCTGGGCTGAGTTTTAGCTCTTTGGGATGAGTTTTAGCTCTTTGGGCTGAATTTTAATTTAGTGTGATTTACTTGGCTTATTGGGAGACGATCTCTTTGGGCGGTGTTGGGTGAATTTTGACTACTTGGACTGAATTTTGGCTGTCTAGGATGAGTTTTAGAGCTTTGGCTGAATTTTAACTATTCAGGCTGAATTTTAGCTCCTTGGGATGAGTTTGAGCTCTTTGGGATGAATTTGAGCTACCAGGACCTGTCCTAGCCTGGGACCCGATGGGATTTTTCCCAAACAGAGCAAACTCAACCCATTTGGGGTTTCTGTGTCTCCTTTCCCATCCCCTAACTGCCCCTAAAAAGCTTCACACTTACAATTACCCCCACCACCACTCCCATCCCTCAGAGCCTCAACCTCAACCCAAACCTCTCAAATTTCTCGATTTTTCACTCAAATCCACCCCAAACCTCTCCAAATTTCCCAATTTTTCAATCAATCATCCCTAACCTCTCCAAATTTCCCGATTTTTCCCTCAAATCCATCTGAAGGGAATAAAAAAAAATCCGAAGGGAATAAAATCAGAGAGAAAAAGATGCCCTGAGCACCGAATTAAGGTGATTTTGTGGTTTTTAAGACTCAAGATTTTTAAACGCCATCAGCCACCAGAGCTGGGTCATCCCCCTGAGCTCTGTGCAGAGTTTTAGGTTGAAAAGAGATGAAATTGAGTGAAAAAAACCCCAAAGCCGCCCTCGTCCCCTCCCCAGCACCGCCACTTGAGCGCTCCGGCGAAATAAACAGTTTGGGGGAAAGGTTACACAGAGTTTACGCTAAACATCATTTCCGAGGGATTCTGGCAGATAAAGTGGACCCAGGGCCATGGTTTTTTAACTCAGGGATCAGGGAAGTGATTCCAGCTTCTCCCACCACAAATATGGAGAAAAATCTGCTGAGAAAAACGGGGTTTGGATCTTTAAAATGATGCTGCTGGTGGGGTTTGAGGAATCTGCAAAATTCCTTCGCTGCGGGGATGAAGGGATGTGAAAGTGCTCTGCTCCCCGGGGATGGTGATGCTGATGTTGGGGACACCTGGAGGTCCCAGTGCTTTAATTGGGACCTCATTAAGAGGTCACAGAAATCCCAAAAATCCCTGCCCATTCCCTTCTGCAAGGGAACAACCCCAAAGCAGCCCCCAAAGCCAGCAAAACCTCGCTATGAGAACTTCCTTCCTAAATCCTAAATCCCAAGATCGGTTTATCCCTGAAAAACAGGGATTTCTATCCATCCTTAAGCTCTCGTTTAATTTGCTATTTATTCTGGAGATTCTAATTATCCATATCGAAATTCTAATCCTTTTTTTTATGAGTTTTAGATCTTTGGGATGAGTTTTAGATCTTTGGGATGAGTTTTAGATCTTTGGGATGAGTTTTAGTCTTTGGGAGAGTTTTAGATCTTTGGGACGAGTTTTAGATCTTTGGGACGAGTTTTAGATCTTTGGGACGAGTTTTAGTCTTTGGGATGAGTTTTAGTCTTTGGGATGAGTTTTAGCTCTTTGGGACGAGTTTTAGCTGTCTGGGCTGAATTTTGACTACTTGGACTGAATTTTGGCTGTCTAGGATGAGTTTTAGACTTTGGGCTGAATTTTAACTATTCAGGCTGAATTTTAGCTCCTTGGGATGAGTTTGAGCTCTTTGGGATGAATTTGAGCTACCAGGACCTGTCCTAGCCTGGGACCCGATGGGATTTTTCCCAAACAGAGCAAACTCACCCATTTGGGGTTTCTGTGTCTCCTTTCCCATCCCCTAACTGCCCCTAAAAAGCTTCACACTTACAATTACCCAACCACCACCATCCCCATTCCCTCAGAGCCTCAATCCAACCAAACCTCTCCAAATTTCCAATTTTTCACTCAAATCCACCCCAAACCTCTCCAAATTTCCCAATTTTTCACTCAAATCCATCGCCCCGAGCGCACAGGAATCGTTTGTCACCGACATTCCCGAGCGCACCTCCGGAGCCCGGCGGCACCAGCGGCCGCACAAAGCCCTCCCCTGTCCCGCCACCGGCCCGTCCGTGGCACCGCTGTCACTGTCACCTCCTTGTCCCTTTGTGCTCCGGCCCTCTGGATTTACGAGCCGCCGCGGACCTACGAGGAAAAGCTCACCCCGTGATTACAACAATGCTTCGTTCTCTTTGCACGGCTCCAAAATTGGGTAATTTCTGCCAGAATCTGGGCTGAGGTGGCGCAGTGAGCACAGGGAGAGCGCTGGCAGGATGCTCGGGGTCGGATCAGATCCTGGACATGAGCAAAAAATATTTTGGGGACTCCTGATCCAAACTGAAGTGACACCTCAGACCCAGGAGAGGGGAAAGAGCAGAGAAACACCTTGGAGCAGGGAAACACCTGGAGCAGGGGCAGAGCCTTCTCCAGAGGTAGATCCAACCCAGCATTCCCAGACTGAGCTGGGAAAGGAAAAAAACTCTTTTCCCTGGAAAAGGAAAAAACTCAGGGATTTTCATCCCATCAAGGATAAAATCACTCCCAAGGTCCAGTGAAGGTGAAGAGGTTTGGTCTCATCCATTCCAAACCCAACCCAAGAGCCATTTGTGCCCATTAATCCTAAATTAAGAAATTGGGATGCAAAACAGCGTCAGAAGTGAGGTCTGATCCTCACCCCAGCGAGCCAGAGCCCAGCAGAATTCACTCCAAATGTTTGGGAAGCAAAGCACGACTGGGGATTTCCTCGCACGCCCCATTTCACCCAAAGCCATAAACCCAGAGCAGGATTTTGGGGTCATCCACAGCTCCGTGCACACCATTCCCGGAGCTGGGAACGTTAACGTCTCCCGAGCACTGAAAACTGGCGCAGATTTGAGTCACTGCATTCATGATATCTGGATTTTTCCCCACTGCTCGGTGGTTTGGGCACTTCTGCAGCTCCAGAACGCGGGAGCAGCTCCTTCCAGCAGCGAGGAGCGACAGCAACACAAGAAACGGGACTGATTCCGCACCATCAACCTCAGAAAACCACACGCTGGGGCACAGAATTGATAAAATAATCCTTTAGTTTGGTGCTTTCTTATTCTTTACTGCGAGTGCAAGATTTTGCAGATCTGTGCCCGGCTACCTGGCAGAGACACCTTTAAACCTCTCCCCTGCTTCCCAAAAACCAGAATTCCTCCCCAAGGGTCTCTGTCCCATTTTCCCAGCCCAGCCCTCTCACAGGGACGGTTGGGGTGTCGGATGTTGAGCAATCTAAAACCCAGAAATGGGCTCTGGGAAGAGCTGACAGCTGCTCACGAGCTTCTCATGACTCCCCTGCTCCACTCTCAGCCTCAATCATCAGCTGAACGCGCCTGAAGGGTCACAAGACTTGCCAGGGTGGCTGCTTGGGCTGAGTTTTAACTGTTTGGGCTGAATTCTGGATGTCTGGGACGAGTTTTGGCTATCTTGGCTGAGTTTTGGCTGCCTGGGCTGAGTTTTAGCTCTTTGGGATGAGTTTTAGCTCTTTGGGATGAGTTTTAGCTCTTTGGGATGAGTTTTAGATCTTTGGGATGAGTTTTAGATCTTTGGGACGAGTTTTAGATCTTTGGGAGAGTTTTAGATCTTTGGGAGAGTTTTAGATCTTTGGGACGAGTTTTAGATCTTTGGGACGAGTTTTAGATCTTTGGGACGAGTTTTAGATCTTTGGGATGAGTTTTAGCTCTTTGGGACGAGTTTTAGCTGTCTGGGCTGAATTTTGACTACTTGGACTGAATTTTGGCTGTCTAGGATGAGTTTTAGATCTTTGGGCTGAATTTTAACTATTCAGGCTGAATTTTAGCTCCTTGGGATGAGTTTGAGCTCTTTGGGATGAATTTGAGCTACCAGGACCTGTCCTAGCCTGGGACCCGATGGGATTTTTCCCAAACAGAGCAAACTCAGCCCATTTGGGGTTTCTGTGTCTCCTTTCCCATCCCCTAACTGCCCCTAAAAAGCTTCACACTTACAATTACCCAACCACCACCATCCCCATTCCCTCAGAGCCTCAAATCCAATCCAAACCTCTCCAAATTTCCCAATTTTTCACTCAAATCCACCCCAAACCTCTCCAAATTTCCCAATTTTTCACTCAAATCCATCCCTAACCTCTCCAAATTTCCCGATTTTTCCCTCAAATCCATCGAAGGGAATAAAAAAAAATCCAAAGGGAATAAAATCAGAGAGAAAAAGATGCCCTGAGCACCGAATTAAGGTGATTTTGTGGTTTTTAAGACTCAAGATTTTTAAACGCCATCAGCCACCAGAGCTGGGTCATCCCCCTGAGCTCTGTGCAGAGTTTTAGGTTGAAAAGAGATGAAATTGAGTGAAAAAAACCCCAAAGCCGCCCTCGTCCCCTCCCCAGCACCGCCACTTGAGCGCTCCGGCGAAATAAACAGTTTGGGGGAAAGGTTACACAGAGTTTACGCTAAACATCATTTCCGAGGGATTCTGGCAGATAAAGTGGACCCAGGGCCATGGTTTTTTAACTCAGGGATCAGGGAAGTGATTCCAGCTTCTCCCACCACAAATATGGAGAAAAATCTGCTGAGAAAAATGGGGTTTGGATCTTTAAAATGATGCTGCTGGTGGGGTTTGAGGAATCTGCAAAATTCCTTCGCTGCGGGGATGAAGGGATGTGAAAGTGCTCTGCTCCCCGGGGATGGTGATGCTGATGTTGGGGACACCTGGAGGTCCCAGTGCTTTAATTGGGACCTCATTAAGAGGTCACAGAAATCCCATCCCTGCCCATTCCCTTCTGCAGGGAACAACCCAAAGCAGCCCCCAAAGCCAGCAAAACTCGCTATGAGAACTTCCTTCCTAAATCCTAAATCCCAAGATCGGTTTATCCCTGAAAACAGGGATTTCTATCCATCCTTAAGCTCTCGTTTAATTTGCTATTATTCTGGAATTCTAATTATCCATATCGAAATTCTAATCCTTTTTTTTCTTTTTTTTTCTCCCCAAAATCCCATAAGCCAAGTGCTCTCTTGCCTTCTACGATGTTCCGTGGTAAATTAATAAAATAATAAAAAATAATTTAAAAATAAAATAAATAAATAATAATATAAAATTCCAGAGTTTTAGGCACAGCCTGGGATCCCGAGCTCGGCAATTTGGCTCCGGTGCCACTCCCCAGGAGAGGAAGGGAAGCAGCTCTGGGTGATGCCAGAAAGTCCAGGTAGAATCACGTATTAAATTAAAAAAAAAAAATTAAAGAAAGAAAATTGCAGGTGGGGCGAATAATAGGAAAGGTTTCAAGGCTGGTACACGTTTTTCAGGAGTGCCTGCATGACTTCAGTGCCCAGGTCATTTGGGTACTTTTGAAGTTCTTACTCATGTTCTATTTCTACAAATCCGGAGTTATTCTCACGTTGCACACAAAGGTTTCTCTCCTGAACCTCATCTAGAACCACAATGGGGTAAAAAATGGGATTTTTGAGCCCGGCCACTTCCTTGTGCTGCTCCTGAGGCTGGCAGGTTTAAGTGAGGACCAGGAAAGCTGTTCCTGATAGGTTTCCCTTCCATTTTTTTTTTGGTTTGTTTGCTTGTTTGAAACATTAAAATGGAAATCAAGCGTCCTGCCAAGTCTGGCCATCCCCAGCATCAAATTAATGAGTTTATTTTAGAGCTTTTCCCTTCCTCCTAAAGCTGTCATTTGTGGGAAGACAAATGAGTCTGGGACTTTGTGTTTACCATAAACAACCGCAGCGTTTTACCACCGAAATGTCCAGCCCTGCCAAAATCCCTGGAATCGTCCCCATTTCGGCATTTCGGGGCCGCTGTTGGATCCCACCGAGCTGCAGGGGAGGCAGCAAATCCCAAACGGAGCCCACAACCCCGCGGAACGAAAAGCGCGATGAAAAACCCCCGCGGTTCTGCCCCGCTCGCATTTTCAGGATTCACCGACCTGTCCCCGCCAGCTTTCGGGATTTCTGGGAGTCCATCCCGCTCCCCGAATTCTCCGCCCGTTCGGCGATCTCCAAACCCAGCTCGGGTGTCCCTGCGGGAGCGAGGAGCACGGGAGGAGCTGCGGGCGCTGTCCCGGGGCTGGGGCGGCTCTGGAGGGTGGGACACGCTGCCCTCAGCCCCACCTGCAGCCTCTGCCCCACTCCAGAGCGGTTTTTTGTTTTCCCGCAGCGGCTCCAGCGCAGGAGCATCAAACACGGAACCCGCAGCCGCCTCCTCCGCCTTCTCCTCCTCCTCCGGGCAGCGCGATCGTCCCGGCCGGAGCCGGCGGGCAGCGTTCGCTCCTGCTGAGAGCGGTGTGACCCCCAAAACCCGAGCCCCCCGGAACCTCTCGGGAACCCCTCGGGAAGGACAGCGGGAGCGCTTCCCGGCACGCCCGCGGCATCCCGGGGCAGCCGCATCCCCGCCCGCGCATCCCCCGCCCCCCGGGCCGCTCCAGCCCCGTTCCCGGTTCCAGCCCCGTTCCCGGTCCCAGCCCCTCCCGTCCCGCCCGCTCCCGTTCCCGTCCCGTTCCGATCCCAGCGTACTCTGCAGCGGCCGGGGCTCAGCCCGGCCGCGCCTCCGCCGCGGTTAAAGGGCAGGTTGGGCCCGGCAGGGAGCATGCGCTGCGCGGGCGGAGCGAACCGAGCCCCCGGCCGCCCCGGGCGCTCCCCCGCCGGCAGAGCCGCGCCGCGCTCCGCACAGTTCCGCCCGCTGAGCATCCATGCGAGCGGCGCCGCAGGGGAACGGCCCCGACCCCGCATCCCCACCAGAAAGGCGGCCCGATCCCGCAACCATCACAGGGGAAGGCCCCGACCCCGCATCCCCACCAGAGAGCGCCCCGACCCGCATCCCCACCAGAAGGGCCCCGATCCCGCAACCATCACAGGGAAACGGCCCCTGACCCCCGCAACCACACAGGGGAACGGCCCCCGACCCGCATCTCCCGCATCCCCCGCCGGAGGGGGCCCCGATCCCGCACCCCAATCCCCCAGCCCTGACACCCCGCATCCCCCGCAGGGAACGGCCCTGACCCGCATGCCAATCCCACCAGCCCGATCCCTCATCCTCAATCCCCGAAGCTCCCAAAGCAAACAGCCCCCCACCTCCACAGCCCCCATCCCGGCATCCCCATCCTGCACCTTCCTCAACCCCCACAACCCATCCCCACATCCCCCCCCAATCCCCACATCCCCATTCCCATCCCCAATCCCCACACCCCCATCCCCGCATTCCCCACCCCCACATCCCCATCCCCACATCCTCATCCCCAATTCCCATCCCCAATCCCCATCCCCAATCCGCATCCCCACAGCCCATCCCCAACCCCATCCCAATCCCCATCCCGCATTCCCCAATCCCCATCCCCAATCCCCAATCCCATCCCCTCATTCCCCACCCCCCAATCCCCATTCCCGAGCTCCACCAGCCCCATCAGCCGCTCCATCCCACAGGACCATTCACCCCAAATACCCAGCCTTTCTTTAAAATAAATCCCTTCCTCTCACCCTTTTCTCCTTCCCCCCTTCCCGCCGGAGCATCACCCGCAGCAGGAGCAGTTTCTGGTTTTGTTTGGATTTTCTGAGCTCGTGGTTCCTCGGCACAGCCAGGATTGGATGCGAACACGGCCCCGGCTATGGAAGTTTGTGACCTGCCCTGGACATTATTCATGGGAGGAAGTCCTTAAACTCTCATGGTGTGAGGGAAGGAACAAAAAATATATCATTTATATAGAGAGGAACAAAATATATCCATTTATATAGAGAGATACAAAGAAAAAACTCAAGTAGAAGACC
>VKON01000663.1:0-11693 GCA_009741485.1 Malurus cyaneus samueli | reverse complement strand
TGTGATGTAGTCCAAAATCCCCGAGCCCCCGGAACCTCTCGGAACCTCTCGGGAAGACAGCGGGAGCGTTCCGGCACGCCCGCGATCCCGGGGAGCCCGCATCCCCGCCCGCGCATCCCCGCACCCCCGGGCCGCTCCAGCCCCGTCCCGGTTCCAGCCCCGTTCCGGTCCCAGCCCCGTTCCCGTCCCAGCCCCGTTCCCCGTTCCCGTTCCCGTTCCCGATCCCAGCCGTACTCTGCAGCGCCGGGGCTCAGCCCGGCCCCGCGCCTCCGCCGGTTTAAAGGGCAGGTTGGGCCCGCAGGGAGCATGCGCGCCGCGGCGGAGCGAACCGAGCCCCCCCGGCCCCGGGCCGCTCCCCCGCCGGCAGAGCCGCGCCGCGCTCCGCACAGTTCCGCCCGCTGAGCATCCATCGCGAGCGGCGCCGCAGGGGAACGGCCCCGACCCCGCATCCCCCACCAGAGGGCGGCCCGACCCCGCAACATCACAGGGAACGGCCGACCCCGCATCCCCACCAGAGAGTGGGCCCCGATCCGCAACCATACAGGGAGCGGCCCCGACCCCGCATCTCCCCGCGGGGGAGCGGCCCGACCCCGCATCTCCCGCAGGGGAACGGCCCCGATCCCGCATCCCCACCAGAGAGTGGCCCCGATCCCGCAACCATCACAGGAACGCACCGATCCCGCCTCTCCGCCGGAGAGTGCCCCGATCCCGCACCCTAATGACCCAGCCCCCATCCCACTCCCCCGCAGGGGAACGGCCCCGATCCTCGAGCCTCCCGAGAACCGCCCCGATCCCTCATCCCCCGCGGAGAGGCCCGTCCGCATCCCCATCCCCCCAGCCCGATCCGCAAGCCCTGCAGAGCGGCCCTGACCCCGCAACCCCGCAGGGGAGCGGCCCCGATCCCGCATGCCCAATCCCCCAGCCTCCAAAAGCAGAACAGCCCTACCTCCGCATCCCCCACCCGGATCTCCATCCCCGCACTCCCTAACCCACAGCCCCAACCCGCATTCCCCACCCCCCTCCCCAAATCCCCATTCCCGCATCCCCATCACCCCATCCCGCATCCCATCCCCACATCCCATCCCCATCCTCATCCCCAATCCCCATCCCCCCATCCCCATCCCATCCCCATCCCATCCCATCCCCATCCCATCCCTCTCTCCCCAATCCCATCCCCGATCCCCACAGCCCCATCCCTTCCCCATCCCCAATTCCCCATCCCCATCCCCACATCCCCATCCCCAATCCCCCCCCATTCCCCATATCCCCATCCCCGCATCCTCATCCCCAATCCCCACATCCCCACATCACCATCCCCAATCCCATCCCCGCATCCTTCACAGCCCATCCCCAATCCCATCCCCGCATCCTAAATCCCCACAGCCCCATCGCCCAATCCCCAATCCCCATCCCGATCCCCATCCCAATCCCATCCCAATCCCCATCCCCATCCCCAATTCCCCATCCCCCAATCCCCAATCCCCATCCCCTCATTCCCCAACCCCAAATCCCCATTCCGAGCCTCCCACCAGCCCCATCAGCCGCTCCATCCCACAGGACCATTCACCCCAAATACCCAGCCTTTCTTTAAAATAAATCCCCTTCCTCTCACCCTTTTCTCCTTCCCCCCTTCCCGCCGGAGCATCACCCGCAGCAGGAGCAGTTTCTGGTTTTGTTTGGATTTTCTGAGCTCGTGGTTCCTCGGCACAGCCAGGATTGGATGCGAACACGGCCCCGGCTATGGGAAGTTTGTGACCTGGCCCTGGACATTATTCATGGGAGGAAAGTCCTTAAACTCTCATGGCGTGTGAGGGAGAGGACACAAAATATATCCATTTATATAGAGAGAGACAAAATATATCCATTTATATAGAGAGATACAAGAAATATATCCATTTATATAGAGATACATAAAATATATCCATTTATATAGAGAGAGACACACAAAATATATTCATTTATATGGAGGGAGATAGATACACAAAATATTTCCATTTGTATAGAGAGAGACATAAAATATATCCATCTATATAGGGATACATAAAATATATCCATCTATATAGGGATACATAAAATATATCCATTTATGCAGATACACGGAATATATCCACTTATATAAAGACAAAAAATATATCCATTTATGTAGAAAGAGTTACACAAAACATATCCATTTACAGGGAGAGAGATACACAAAATATATCCATTTATATGGAGGGAGACACACAAAATATATCCATTTATAGGGAGAGAGACACATAAAATATATCTATTTATATAGAGAGAGACACACAAAAAATATATTCATTTATATGGCGGGAGAGCCACACATTCTATCAGCACCCAGCTCGAAAAGCAGGAGCTGAGCAGAACCCAAAATCGAGGAAAAAAATCAATGTTCTATTCATGCCCGCAGCCCTCGAGATGAGAACCCTCCTCCAGAACCTTCCCCAAACATCTGCAGCAACAAGTATCTCATTTTGTGAGTGTGCGTGTGCCCAGAGCGAGCGGGGAAAAGGAAAAATGACACAAGAACGCCGCTGAGCAAACCAGCTGTTCCTAAATTCATGTTCGCCACTTCAAAAAGTCACCGAAAACCCCGCTGCTCTGCGCTATTTAAAGATTTTGGCCCCTTTTTGTTTTTGCAAAGAATTCACGCGGCTCCGCCGGCTAAGGGAGCGTGACAAAGATTGGTTATTTTTAATCTTCGCAGGGTCCCTCCTTGGAGCAACTTCGCAGCTCTCAAGGTCAAAAATGCCATTTCCAAGTCGGATTTCGGCTCGGGGAAGCGGCACGGGGGTGTTTTCGCTGGGAGAAGCTGCTCCTGGATGAAATTTCGTGAAAGGACTCGCCTACAGCGCAAGAAAAAGCAGAGGAGCACCTGCATTTTTGTCATTGCATTTTTGAGCTCGCTGGGTGGCTGATGAGGAGAAACGACGCTGCTGTTTCCTGGGAGGGAAGAAAAAAAAAAAAAAAAAAAAAAAAAAAGGCATTTTTGGCATTCTGGATGCAGATGGAACTCGGTAATAAAAAAAAAAAAAAAAACAAACCAAAAAAACCCAAACCCAACAAAAAACTGCTGCAGACCGGGCTATGACTTCAGCTGGGAAAGGGCCAAAATTTGGGTGGGGAGAGCTGCCCCTGCTTTCCAGTCAGAGAAGTTTACGAGCAATTAAAGAACTTTAGTGCTGGGTTTTGGGTTTTTTGGATTGGTTTTTTTTCTCTTTTTTTTTTTTTTTTCTATTTTTCCTCCTTTAGCCCTGGAGCAAATGACTCTCCCGAGGTGGATTCCCGAAGGCGGTGCCCACATGGAGCTGGGCACTGCAGGGCACAGGAGCAGCACCAATTCCAATTTCCTCTTTTCTATTCCGGGCTCTGACTCACTGGGCGATTTTGGTTCGGTCTGGAGGCAGAAATTGCCGGCTGTGGTGACGGGGACGCTCCTGGATGGCCCCGAGAGGAGTCTCTGCAGACCGGAGTGAGAGTCACAGCTCCAGGATCATGGGCAGGGCACAGAAAACCTCATTTCACTCAAAAATCTCCAAGTAAATTAACATTTTTTCACTCACACCAGCGCAGATGAGTGAAACCCCTCAGAGACAGAGGGTTTGCTGTGGATCACAGAATTATATCCAATCCTGGGCTTGAAAATTGATCATTTTTCTGCAGCAGGATCAGAATTTTTCTGCAGCAGGACTGAGCCAGCATGGGAATCTGCAAAATAAAATTAATCTATCTGGGAATCTGCAAAAGAAAATGAATTTATCGAGCAGAGGAAACACGGGGTCAAACTGCCACCTCAGCTGCTCGTGCCTGATTAGATGACGGCAGAGATCGGCCCTGCCTTTATCCTTTATCCTTTATCCCTTATCCTTTATCTGAATCTGACAGAGCCGGGCGGGCAGAGCTCGTGGCATCGGCCGGAATTTGGGCAGGGGTCAGGGGGGTCAAAAAACCCCACAAAAAAAACCCAAAAAAACAAACAAAAAAAAACCCCAAAAACAAAAAACCAGGGGAGATCAGCTTCACCAGGCACAGGACGAGCTGGGACAGATCGGGATCTGCTGCAGCTCCACGGGGAGGATTCCCCCACACTCATGGATTTCAGGGATGCTCTGATTTCCCCCAGATTGGGATGCTCGAATTCCCCCTGGATTTCAGGGATTCTCTGATTTCCCCATCGGGATGTCTGTTCCAGGTTTCGGGATGCTCTGATTTCCCCTGGATTGGGATTCTCTGATTTCCCCTGGACTGGGATGCTCTAATTCCCCCTGGATTTCAGGGATGCTCTGATTTCCCTCTGGATTTCAGGGATGCTCTGATTCCCCCTGGATAGTTCAGGGATATATCTCCCTGGATTCCAGAAATGCTCTGATCCCCCTGATTTCAGTGGGATGGCTTCTTTGATTTTCCCCAAATTTCAGGATTTCTCTGATTCTCCGCCGATTCCTAGATGCTCATTTCCCCCGATTTAGGGATTTCTCTGTATTCCCCTGGATTCCAGGATGCTCTGCGATTCCACTGGATTTCAGGATTCTCTGATACCACGGATTTCAGGGATTCTCTGATCTCCGCCGGATTTCAGGGATGCTCTGATTCCCCCAGGTTTCAGGGATGCTCTGATTTTCCCAGATTTCAGGGATGCACTGATCTCCCCCGGATTTCAGGGATATTCTGATTTCTCCAGGATTTCAGGAATGCTCAAGATTCCCCCTGGATTCCAGGGATGCTCTGATTCTCCCGGAATTCAGGGATGCTCTGATTTCCCCTGGATTGGGATGCTCTGATCTCCCCCTGGATTCCAGGGATGCTCTTTTTCCCTCTGATTTCAGGGATGCTCTTTTTCCCTCTGATTTCAGGGATGCTCTGATTCCCTCTGATTTCAGGGATGCTCTCACGATTTGGGATGCTCTGATTCCAGATTTCAGGGATGCTCTGATTCCCTCTGATTTCAGGGATGCTCTCATTTCCCCTGGAAGCCCCAGCCCGTTTTTGCCTCACAGAAAACGCGAATCCCGATCTCGGCTGCTGATTCAGAGCCCAAACCTTTGTGAACGCAGAGCGCACAAACCCTACCTCATCTCCCCACCCAGGCACTTTGGAGCCATTTTCCACCAAAATTTCCGATCCCGAAGTGGAAAAGAGGCAGAAAAACGCAAAATAAAACAACTTTGGGACCGTTCAGCGCTGCCGCCTGGGGAGCAAAGGCGGGGATTCACTCTGGGGCTTTGAGAAGGATCTCAAAAAAACTTTTGTGCCAGTCAGGAGCGATGCTGGGCTTGGTTTAATCGGGTCTAAAGGATTTTTAAGGAGGAAAAAGGCGCTGGAAGAAGCTGCAGCTCTCCCAGCAGCGCAGGCTGTCGGCAACCGAGGTGCCCGAGCCCTTCAGGGCTGAGCTTCGCTCGCTGCCTCCAAACAGGAAATGTTTTTGTCTCTAACGCTGCGGGAGAAGCCACCAGGCTGCTCAGAGCGTGGGGAGCCCCAAAAGAGCGGCTCAGCACCCTCGGGAGAGCCGGGAGGGGCTGGGGGCAGCGGGGATGGATGGATGGACGGACCCCGCAGGGATCCCCCAGAGCATCAGAGGGAAAACCGAGAGGTGGAAAAAGAGCTCGGGAATCCGGGAAGGAAAAAAACTGCCCCAGGCAGCGCTGCTGAGAGAGAATCTGGGCCAGGGAACTGCGGCGGCTGCGTTTGGCTGGGCAGGAAGAGCGGGGTGGGCAGGGGGTGGCACCGGGACAGCGTTCGGGTCCCTCCCAACCCCAACAGCGCCGGGATTTTGGGATTCCCCGCGGATGGAGAGGGGCCAGGCTGGAAGGTGGCGGTTCCAGAAGGTTCCAGGGGTGGTTCTGCCTCCTGTCCGACAGCAAAGCATCCCCCAGGCACATCCCCCAGCTCCGCCGTCTGCCCCCAGGAACAGATTTTCCCGCCGACGAGCTGAGGGGAGGACACGGGATCAGCTCCATCCTCATTAAACGTTGCATCATTTTCAGCTCTCCCAGTTTTGCCCGAAGTTTCACAATATTTGGCTTCCGAGCACTTGGACTCATGGGTTCAGTGAAAGTTTTCTTTTTTTTCTTTTTTTTCTTTTTTTTTTTTTTTTTTTTTTTTTTTCTTTTATTTTTTTTTTGATATTTTTCTTTTTAAAATAGCAATGTTTGTGGTTGTGGAAGAAAGCTCAGAAACCACAATTGGTCCATAAACCACCGAACCAGGAAGCAATTTTATTTATTAATTAATCTTTGATTTGCAACTCAAAACTCCACCAGCCTTTCCACGATTCCGAGATCCGCTGCAGGATTTGATTAAATCAGATATTTTCTGCTCTCTGAGGACCTGAGGTCACCGTGTGCCACTCGCCGGCTCCCAAGGCCGAGCAAACAAAGCTCCTCCCTCAAATCCTCATCGATTTTTCAGCGCTGTTTTTGCTGCCCGGCCCCGTCCCTGCCGAGAGGAGATGAAATCCGGCCCGAAATCGGGGCATTTCTGCTCTATTTACAGAGAGCAGCACAAACATTTTCGCCTTCCCCCCGCTGTTTTGGCCGCTGCGTTCTTCACCTCCGCTTCTCCCGACTTCGATCCCTGCCCGGAGCAGCCTCGGGGCTCTGCTCCCCCCGGGGAGGGGACACGGGGGTTCAGAGGGGTCCCCAAAGTTGTGGCTGTGCCTTGTCCCCTGGAGGAGAAACAGCAAAACCGGCAAAATAAAAAAAAAAACTGCAAAACCCCCACAAAACCGTAAAAACCCACAAAATCGGTAAAAGCCCATAAAACTGGTAAACCCCCATAAAACTGGTAAAACCCCACAAAATCGGTAAAACCCCATAAAACTGGCAAAACCAAACAAAATTGGCAGAACCCCACAAACTGGCAAAACCCCACAAAACCGGCAAAAAACCTGACAAAACCGGTAAAACCCCACAAACTGGCAAAACAGAACAAAAGTGGCAGAACACAACAAAATGGGCAAAACCCCACAAAACGGGTAAAACCCCACAGAACCGGTAAAACCCCACACAGCTGCAGCCGGGGGAAGAGCAGAACTGAGGCTCTGCTGAGCTCTGTCCCCTCCCTGAGGTCTCTGGGTTGTTTTTGTCGCTGTCAGCTCTGCCATGCGCGGGTGACCCCGAATTTCCCGTGCGTGGAGAGGAAGTTCGGCTGTGGTTCGGTGCCTGTTCTGGTTCAGTGTTTGGTTCAGGTTTGTGCCCAGCTCCGGTCTGGTGCCCGGTTTTGGTTCAGTGTTTGGTTCTGGTTCAATGCCCAGCTCTGGTTCGGTGCCCGGCTCTGTTTTGGTGCCCAATTTTGGTTCAGTGCCCAATTTTCGTTTGGTTCCCCGTTCTGGTTCAGTGTCTGGTTCAGGTTTGTGCCCAGCTCCGGTTTGGTGCCCGGTTTTGGTTCAGTGCCCAATTTTGGTTTGGTGCCCGGCTCTGTTTTGGTGCCCAATTTTGGTTCAGTGCCCAATTTTGGTTCGGTGCCCGGTTTTGGTTCAGTGCCCAGCTCTGATTTGGTGCCCAGTTTTGGTTCAGTGTCTGGTTCTGGTTTGTGCCCATCTCCGGTTCAGTGCCCAGTTCTGGTTCAGTGTTTGGTTCAGGTTTGTGCCCAGCTCCGGTCTGGTGCCCAGTTTTGGTTCAGTGTTTGGTTCTGGTTTGGTGCCCAGTTCTGATTTGGTGCCCAGTTCTGGTTCAGTGTCCAGTTCTGGTTCAGTGTTTGGCTCTGGTTTGTGCCCGGTTTTGGTTCAGTGCCCGGCTCTGGTTTTTGGCTCTGATTTCGTGCCCAGTTTTGGTTTGGCGCCGTTTTGGTTCAGTGTTTGGTTCTGGTTTGTGCCTGGCTCTGATTTGGTGCCCAATTTTGTTTCAGTGCCCAGTTCTGGTTCAATGTCCGGATTTGGTTTGGTGCCCAGCTCCAGTTCAGTGTTTGCTGCCCAGTTTTAGTTCAGTGTCTGGTTCTGGTTTGTGCCCAGCTCCGGTCTGGTGCCCAGTTTTGGTTCAGTGTTTGGTTCTGGTTTTTGCCCGGCTCTGATTTCGTGCCCAGTTTTGGTTTGGCGCCGTTTTGGTTCAGTGTTTGGCTCTGGTTTGTGCCCGGTTTTGGTTCAGTGTTTGGTTCTGGTTTGGTGCCCAGTTCTGATTTGGTGCCCAGTTTTGTTTCAGTGTCCAGTTCTGGTTCAATGCCCGGTTTTGGTTCAGTGCCCAGCTCTGGTTCAGTGTTTGGTGCCCAGCTCTGATTTGTTGCCCAGTTTTGGTTCAGTGTTTGATTCTGCTTCAATGCCTGGCTCTGGTTTGGTGCCCGGCTCTGATTTGGTGCCCAGTTTTGTTTCAGTGCCCAATTCTGGTTCAATGTCCGGTTTTGGTTCAGGGTCCGTTTTTGGTTCAATGTGCGGTTTTGGCTCAGTCCCCAGCTCTGGTTCGGTGCCCAGTTTTGGTTCAGTGTTTGGTTCTGGTTTGGTGCCCAGCTCTGATTTGGTGCCCAGTTTTGTTTCAGTGTCCAGTTCTGGTTCAATGCCCGGCTCTGGTTCTGTGCCCAGCTCTGGTTCAGTGTTTGGTGCCCAGTTTTGGTTCAGTGTCCAATTCAGGTTCAGTGTTTGGCTCTGGTTTGTGCCCGGTTTTGGTTCAGTGTTTGGTTCTGGTTTGGTGCCCAGTTCTGATTTGGTGCCCAGTTTTGTTTCAGTGTCCAGTTCTGGTTCAGTGTTTGGTTCTGGTTTTTGCCCGGCTCTGATTTCGTGCCCAGTTTTGGTTTGGCACCGTTTTGGTTCAGTGTTTGGTTCTGGTTTGGTGCCCAGTTCTGATTTGGTGCCCAGTTTTGGTTCGGTGCCCGATTCTGGTTCGGTGCCCAGTTCTGATTTGTTGCCCAGTTCTGGTTCAGTGTTTGATTCTGGTTCAATGCCTGGCTCCGGTTTGGTGCCCAATTTTGTTTTGGTGCCCACTTCTGGTTCAGTGTCTGGTTTTGGTTCAATAACAGCTCCGGTTCAGTGTCCGGCTCTGATTTGGTGCCCAGTTTTGGTTCAGTGTTTGATTCTGGTTCAATGCCTGGCTCTGGTTTGGTGCCCAATTTTGTTTTGGTGCCCAGTTTTGGTTCAGTGTCCAGTTATGGTTCAGTGTCCAATTCTGGTTTAGTACCCGGCTCCAGTTCGGTGCCCGGCTCTGATTTGGTGCCGGCACCCAAATCAGAGCCGGGCACCGAACTGGAGCCGGGTACTGAACCAGAATTGGATACTGAACAATAACTGGACACTGAACCAAAACTGGGCACCAAAACAAAATTGGGCACCAAATCAGAGCCGGGCACTGAACTGGAGCCGGGCACTGAACCAGAACTGGGCACAAACCAGAGCCGGGCACTGAACCAGAACTGGGCACTGAAACAAAATTGGGCACCAAATCAGAGCTGGGCACCAAACACTGAACCAGAGCTGGGCACCGGACCAAAACCGGACATTGAACCAGAATTGGGCACTGAAACAAAACTGGGCACCAAATCAGAACTGGGCACCGAACCAGAATCGGGCACCGAACCAAAACTGGGCACCAAATCAGAACTGGGCACCAAACCAGAACCAAACACTGAACCAAAACGGTGCCAAACCAAAACTGGGCACGAAATCAGAGCCGGGCAAAAACCAGAACCAAACACTGAACCAGAACTGGGCACCAAAACAAAATTGGGCACCAAATCAGAGCCGGGCACCAAACCAAAATTGGGCACTGAACCAAAACTGGGCAACAAATCAGAGCTGGGCACCAAACACTGAACCAGAGCTGGGCACCAAACACTGAACCAGAGCGGGGCACCGAACCAAAACCGGGCATTGAACCAGAACTGGACACTGAACCGGAGATGGGCACAAACCAGAACCAGACACTGAACCAGAACGGGGAACCAAACGAAAATTGGGCACTGAACCAAAACTGGGCAATAAATCAGAGCTGGGCACCAAACACTGAACCAGAGCTGGGCACCGGACCAAAACCGGACATTGAACCAGAATTGGGCACTGAAACAAAACTGGGCACCAAATCAGAGCCGGGCACCAAACCAGAGCCAGGCATTGAAGCAGAATCAAACACTGAACCAGAACTGGACACTGAACCAAAACTGGGCACCAAACCGGAGATGGGCACAAACCAGAACCAGACACTGAACCAGAGCGGGGCACTGAACCAAAACCAGATATTGAACCAGAACTGGACACTGAAACAAAACTGGGCATCAAATCAGAGCTGGGCACAAACCAGATCCGGGCACTGAACCAGAACCGGGCACCAAATCAAAATTGGGCACTGAACCAAAATTGGGCACCAAAACAGAGCCGGGCACCGAACCAGAGCTGGGCATTGAACCAGAATCAAACACTGAACCAAAACTGGGCACCAGACCGGAGCTGGGCACAAACCAGAACCAGACACTGAACTAAAACTGGGCAGCAAACACTGAACTGGAGCTGGGCACCAAACCAAATCCGGACATTGAACCAGAACTGGGCACTGAAACAAAATTGGGCACCAAACCGGAGCCAGGCATTGAACCAGAATCAAACACTGAACCAAAACTTGCCAACAAATCAGAGCTGGGCACCAAACACTGAACCAGAGCTGGGCACCGAACCAGAGCTGAGCATTGAACCAGAACCAAACACTGAACCAAAACCGGGCACAAACCAGAGCCAAACACTGAACCAGAACTGGACACTGAACCAGAACCGGGCACCAAACCAAAATTGGGCACTGAACCAAAACCGGGCACCAGACCGGAGCTGGGCACAAACCTGAACCAACATGACCAGAACTGGGCACTGAAAAAAACCCGGAGATGGGGGCACAAAACCAAGAACAGACACTGAACAGAGAGGGCACTGAACCAGAACGGGGAACCAAACGAAAATTGGGCACTGAACCAAAATTGGGCACCAAAACAGAGCCGGGCACCAAACCAAAATTGGGCACTGAACCAAAACTGGGCACCAAACCGGAGCTGGGCACAAACCTGAACCAGACACTGAACCAGAACGGGGAACCAAACGAAAATTGGGCACTGAACCAAAATTGGGCACCAAAATAGAGCCGGGCACCGAACCAGAGCTGGGCATTGAACCAGAACCAAACACTGAACCAAAACCGGGCACCAGACCGGAGCTGGGCACAAACCTGAACCAAACACTGAACCAGAACAGGCACCGAACCACAGCCGAACTTCCTCTCCACGCACGGGAAATTCGGGGTCACCCGCGCATGGCAGAGCTGACAGCGACAAAAACAACCCAGAGACCTCAGGGAGGGGACAGAGCTCAGCAGAGCCTCAGTTCTGCTCTTCCCCCGGCTGCAGCTGTGTGGGGTTTTACCGGTTCTGTGGGGTTTTACCCGTTTTGTGGGGTTTTGCCCATTTTGTTGTGTTCTGCCACTTTTGTTCTGTTTTGCCAGTTTGTGGGGTTTTACCGGTTTTGTCAGGTTTTTTGCCGGTTTTGTGGGGTTTTGCCAGTTTGTGGGGTTCTGCCAATTTTGTTTGGTTTTGCCAGTTTTATGGGGTTTTACCGATTTTGTGGGGTTTTACCAGTTTTATGGGGGTTTACCAGTTTTATGGGCTTTTACCGATTTTGTGGGTTTTTACGGGTTTTGTGGGGTTTTGCAGGTTTTTTTTTTACTTTTTGCCGGTTTTGCTGTTTCTCCTCCAGGGGACAAGGCACAGCCACAACTTTGGGGACCCCTCTGAAC
>VKON01000661.1:69187-95387 GCA_009741485.1 Malurus cyaneus samueli | reverse complement strand
ACCTAATTGATCTGTGTGTGATCTGGAGGTTTACAGTCTGCTCCGTGAATGATGGTAAATTTAGTGTCTTTAGTGACAATTCTTTAGTTGGTAGTTTACAAAGCTCTCCTGTGCACAGAAGCTACTGACATCTGTGTTATTTTTTACTTACAGCAATTTCTCAGTGAGTGTAAGCTAAAATTGAGATTTAATTTCATACTTCCCATGTGTCAGGGTGTCCGTTCTGACACTGTTTCTTTTGCTTTCCCTTTTCTTACTCTTAACCTCTAAAGGTGGTTTGCCAAGAGTTATGCAGAGATGTTGTTTTTCCAAGTCCCTATTTGATATAAAAGAAGCTGTTACTCTTAGCACCTTCAGTAAAGGGTAATTGTAGGTCATAACTTAAATACCCTTTAAAAATAGTAGAGTTATCAGTTGGCCTCATTAGGGAACAAAGATTATTTATCCTGTTTCAGGTAAAAGGTTCAGACTTGTGAGATTTCCTAGTTTGAGTTCTTCCGTGAAAAAATAATTTTTTTACTCTTTGTTTGTATTGTGAATGGATATACCTTTGGTCCGAATACTTTTGAAGACAAGGAAGAATTAAAGAACAGTATTCAGGGCATGCACACCAAATCTCTGATTGTATTAGGATAAGGAATGGTATACTCCATGACCATCAGGTTCAGTTAGGCAAGAGAATTACTTGGTTTGAATTATAATCTGACTAAATCCATTCTGATCTCACTGACTTCTGTTTGTCTACCGCCTTCCCCTTTTTGGTTACAATGTGACCAAATACTCCGCTGTAACAGAGTGTCTGAACCTGTCGATCTTCTGACCAGTTTTAGCTAATGCATACAAAACCTAGTTTTGTTGTTTGGGTTTTTTTTTTTTTGCCAAATTGAAATAATTTATATTTTCTACTCAGATGAGAAAACGTGGTACTACTCATGAAACCACAGCAACATCCTCATTTTTCCCTAACTTTGGGTCCAGATGACACCTAAAGGAATAGTGTTATCTTCTTGTCTTCTACAGATATTATAGTCTTTTTTTCCCCTCCTAAAGGGGAACAGATGAGACTCTGATCGCTTACCATAACGACTTTTACCCTTTCCTTGTAAACCTTCTAACCTATGGTCGTGTGGCATTCACCACTTTCTTGGCCTGGAAAGTTCACTGAAAAGATAACAACGCCGACTTTTTTTTTCCAAAGGTGATACTATAGCTGTCTACAAATGATGTCATTACCATGCCAGTATGTAAGAAAACTCATGTCTCTCATTTCAGAAATGTGACCCATAGGTCAAAACTTCTCATTAAAGTCTCAGTAATGCCTTTCTTTCCCGTGTTGCTTACAAAGGAGCTCCTAGAAATGGTGCAGATACTGTAACAGTTGGTGGTATGTGCAAACGTTGCTATAGCTGTTTGCCATGAATTTTACAGAAAAAAATTAAAATAAAACCTCATTCCTTATAATTAAGAGTATTCCAGGAGTTATATATATCTTATGGTACATAAATCCTCTCTTCTATTTTGAGACCAAAAGACGAACAACTCTGCAATTTAATGAAGTTCTTGTATGTTTCTAATGATCATGATCAAGTACAAATACATGTATCGGACATTTGCAGCTCATGGGCAAGAGCTTATCAGTGTTGCCACTATGATGCACCCTCAGTTGGCCGCGTCATAATGTTTTTTCTTTCCTATTTTCGAGGCCATTCATCTCATGAATGGGTTTGCACTGTAATTGTAGTCGTCTCCTTTGTTCTTCTTTATCCTACTTGAAATAACATAGAGTATATAGATGATTGTCACATTTACATAGATTAAAGAAGCATAGTTTACTCATTTAATTCTAAGGACTTCATTAACCTTCCTCTATAATACAATTAATTTTATAGGGTAAAGTTTTTCAAAAGAATAGCGACACACGATCTTTACATATAACATATCAGTGAAGGTAAGTTCTTATACCTTAAAGAGCCATGGACAGAATCTGCATTTCATCCTAGGCATGTACAAACTAATCTTTGAACAGTAAAAACTCTCATATAACTTCAGTTCATATCAAAGCAAGGAGCATAAAAAATAGATGCTAGATCAGCTGAAAGGTGAGTCTTGACTGAAATAGTAAGTCAAGCAATTTGGCATTCTATTTGGAGATTGTTCTGATTCAAATATGAGTCTAGCGAAAACTACTCGTTAACGCAGTGCCTATACTGAACAGAACAAATATAGACTACAGAATAAGCCACAAAAACAATGTGAGTGTCAAATACTCAAGATACAGTAGCGAGCATAGTGCACTGTCTGAGCCGTGTCCTGTGTCATGATTTTGATCACTATCAACGAGCTGACTACAGTGCCTAAATCCGCACGACACACTTACAGGACTTATCCATGGTGTCGAGATCGATAGTTGTGGAGTATCTGCTGGAATACCTGAGAAGAAGTATCTGCAGTCTGTCTGTTCGGCACTAAGCTGTGGCTGAATCAGAGCAGATCATCCCATCTACTTCTGAATCCCCTCATAGTAGGGCGCCTCTACTATGGCGCATAAGGACACGGGCCCAATGTCTGTCTAACATGCAACTATGAGGACAGCGTGTATACAGTGGAGACAGCTAAATCGAAAAAATATGGTTATGGCCATCGCAAGGGCATACTTGTACCAATGTCTTGAGCGTATAAATATTGATTTCTATTCGTTTTCTCCCATGCGTGGCTACTTGGCACTGGTGAGGCTGCACATCAAATCCTGTGTTCGACTCTTAAGTACATAGCATCATCATGCAACTATTGCACAGAGAGTATGAGATAAAGTGATCTCAAGTGCTCTTTCGTGGTCACAACTGCCTGGTCCACGTAGACAGGACACCCCAGAATCACACCAAAGGCTGTCCCCAATAATTTAATTCACACAAGCAAGCATTACTGCTAGTTTTATTATGCACAGGAATACCTTATAGGTATTATCTTGATATTCAGAACTGGTACCTGTGTATGCAGTTCAGTGATTGGCTATGTGTAGCGATTTGTTACCGTGAGAAGAGTGGGTGATAATCTGACCATGCAGGAGGACACACCAAAAAGAGAAGGAAAAGAGGAAGGCAAACATAGCGTCAGTTGAGAAGCCGAACAAAATCTCATTTCTGCATAGTGCTCTTAAGCACCTATCCTGACAAGTAGTGGAGTTAGTGTCCTCTCTGCAATCAGAGAGGGCTGTTGTGGAAGTTGCATGGCCATATCTCGTTGCGAGTGCGTGCCAAGCAGAAACCCAGGATAGTAGGACGGATTTAGCCATGAGCAGCGTGAGACTAGAGCCAAAGAGACAAATTGGTAGTGCTCTTCTTGAGACTATTTGTTTGCGCAGAGGTAGATTATTGGTATATATTTCAGTTGCGTTACCTGACTCTCCAGTTAACTTCTTATAATAGGACGTAATTTTATAATTCTCTACAGGTCTCAATTATATCCAGGAAATAACAAGGAGTTCTATTTAGTGAACACATAGAAGCCCAAAAAACAAAATTATGGAGAAATGCTCCAGTTGGAAACCAACTAATGGGGCCACAGCGAAAATAGTGTGATGGCTCCTTCAGCGTGCTATGCGTCCGAAGTGTGATTATCTGCTGAAATCATTCCAAGAGAACCCAAACAGCTACAACCAAGTCATGTGTAGGGATAGAAATATATTCATGCCGACTGAAATGTCATTTTTTTCACTAATAGAGTATGGTGATATGTTCTGTAGTTCTGTACACAGCTACAAAGTGTATGAGGATCATGTTCTCAGAGGTAATGCGTAAGAATAAACAGAAACCCCATAGCGAAGAGTATTGTCTTCACAGTAAGGGGCAGAATGCCAGTGAACCTACCAACCTTCGTTATTGATAGGAATATCAGCTTTGTCATACTGATGTATCCATTACACTTTAGTTTTTGATGCCCTACAATAAATATTTGAGAGCTTATAGAAACTTACAGATAGCATGAACGATCATAAATGTTCGATTATGCCTAATTCACTTCTATAATATGAGTCAAGTTAGTGAAGAATATGACATTGTGAAATAATTTCTCAACTTTTAGGATTCTTATGTGCGTATGCACTAGAAGGGAGTAACTCTTCCAACAAAAGACTAAGTTTGAATCTTTTAGGTGTGGGCCTTGGCGATAACAAATAAATACACTATAAGATAGGCTACGCAGTGCAGCTACTATCATAATTCTCTGACATACAGAGTCGCGAGTAGTTGCTGTGAGGAATTTACTAGGGTTTTATAGTGGAAGACAGCATAAGAGTGTTTTATAAAAGATAGAGTTATGCATTTATACTTTATAGACAGAGAGTAACTAGAGACTCAAGAGTAGTATGAGGACTGCTCACAAATCTAAGGATACATCTCTATTCCAAATGAATCTAATATTCAACCAAGAGTCTAGTCAGTCCCCAGAGTGCACGAGAGCATCGAGACAGGAAGTAGGTACGGGTGATGATGAGGAGACAAAGATTACCAACTATCCCCTGTCCTGTCAAGTCCCATGACCATAAGGCAAAAATGTCAGCTCATACAGGCCAAGTCCTGAACTACATGTGCAATGCGGACCTTTGATTGACTCGACAGGCTCTGATACCAGATGCCGTCTACCTATAGAATACCATATATAATTATCAAATTTTGATAAAAAAAAGTCTTTATATTGAAACGACTACTACGCATCTGCTAAAGTTAAAGAGGGAAGATTAAGCTTGACATAAATAATGCAAAAAAACATCCCATTCTGAAAATACATAAACCTGTAGTCTATTTGTACCCTTCGGCCTCGAAAATAAGCATTTCTGTCGGCACAAACCAGAATATTAGAAACCAATAACGATCATATCCACATCTTTTGACATTACTAGCAATCTTTTCATTATTTCTATAGATATCTCTAACTTGGGGAGTATTGAAGTTAACATATATCTAATTACTAAAACTGATTCCGCATGTGTGAGAGTGGGCTTTGTGTCATTACACGTTATTATCTGAAAGAGAAGACTCGTCTCACTTGTGTCCAGTAAAGTACATACATGAACTGGGCCTTCTTCACCTAGGACTGCTAATAAGAGAACTGAGAATAATGGTTAATATAGAAAGTGGAATGAGACTACTGATTCACTGGAAGGAAAAAAAGAAACAGGATGAAAAAAAATTGCTGTGATGCGCTTTGACGAATCAACATTTACCGAGTTCTATTTTTATCCCATCTACCAAGTCTACCAGTTCTATTGCGAGGTTTATTTATGAGTCTGACAGATCATATAGCGTCAAGAGGTTAATAATTGCAGTTTGGCTGTTATCCAGGGGAGCCTAAAAAGCCGTCGACCTTTGTGTTGATACAAGACAGGGAGATATAATACTCCTTTGCAACCTTCTGGACTTGTTCCCAAAATACATTTAAAAAAGGTAAGTTTAATAAATTAAATGGTAATGGAAATTACTATTAGCAACGCCTAATTTTATATTCACTGTGCTAGGTCTCTCCCTGTGAAGGATAATAATAAACTATTCTTTTATTAACGAATGGTTGTAGTGATACCACAACCTGTTTGTGTTAGAGCTCGTCTGTGCTTCCATCAGAGAAATCAGGAGGCGAAATTTAGATGTGTGTGCATTGCCCTTCTGCTCTGTTTTTCCAATCTTTACTTATGCTTGCCCGCCAACAACCATTAATGCAGAATGATTGCTTTTAAAACAGTGGCCAATATGTCTTGCATTGGGTAACCACGGCAGTGGTTAATGGGAGACATAGAATTTGTGATGTATTGAATGAATTAGCTGCAATTAGGAAGACTGGCAGGGAAGAAGAGAGGTGGGTTACCCCTTGAAAGTGAAGGAGATGTTCAAAATATGCCCGGAGTTCTATGGAATGTGCAACAGCTGTTGTGAGTGCCTGTGGCGCAGGATCAGAGAAAAGGCCCAGCAACTGTCTATAAGTGTGTCAATGTTTGTTAGGGCACCCATATCAATGTGCAGGAACTGTGAATGAAATCTCTCTTAAGCACTTGAGAACCTTCAGCATGACAAAAGCCAGCTTCTTATGGAAGACTCCTCTCTCCTTGATATCTGCAGAAAGCATAAACAATGGATGAAAGCAATGTGAAAGTGTTTCCTGAAGCATATCTAGCAGCGCTTTCTTCATTTAGTATGGTGGGTATGAGCGAACAAGTGGTTTATGGCTCTCTAGTTCTGCTACCCAAACGAGAAAGAATTGTTCATTTGTGTGTGTATTCAATGTTAGTCTTGGACAGGCCATGTAAGTTTAGTTGTTTCCAATGCCCTTTGCTCAGGGAGGACTGACTTGTGTGACCCTGTACTTCAAGGAGAGCATAACAGCAGCTCTTCAGGGAACTCCATGTGAAGAAGCCTGAGAAGCAAAGAGCTTGAGAGAGTTTGACATGCTTTTTAGGGAAACCCTCTGGAGCACCAAGAACATTCCATCCCCTACCCAGGAAAATAAGATGTATTCAAAGAGGTCTGGTGCTTATGTCTTAAACATGTTTTAACTCATGACAGTAGCATTATGCAAAAAAAAAAGAGAGATGACATTTAAGACGTAAACTCATTGAGAGAAAGATGCTTAAAAAGGGTGTCCTGAAGTCTGTTGTAGTACTTTCCACGGCTAAAACATGCTAACAAACTTAATGCTTATTCATGGTGATTACCTAACACTAAAAGATGTCCGTGAATGATTTTGTGTTTTAGTAGAAAATAGGCACAACTCTGAACTTCTGGTTAATGGCTATTTTTACAGAGGTTAAGGCGATATTACATGTTTGTTTTCCCCAAGGACATCTGGGATATTCCGAAAGTTATTTTTTCCTCTTCAGAAACACATTCCCTTATGGGATAGTTTACTCCTTCTTAGCTATTCCAATTTTCATGTATGTATTTTTGTATGTTTTGCAATGTTCAGCAAAAACCAATGGGTACAGGAAGACCTTTCAAAGATTATAAGAAATTGTTTCCATGTCCATAGATCTGATAAATTGTAAAAATGTAAAATAGCTCACTGTCATATATTGGGCTTCAAACTCCTTGCTCAACCATCCATTCTTTAAATAGGCATATTCAGTTTCTGAATTCCTGTTGTCTTCTAAGTATCAAAGGAAATTAAGGAATTGATTTATTTGCTCAGGCTACAAAGATAATCATGTTTGAAACATTTTAAGAACATTGTGAAGCTTAAAATTTTAGTTGCTCGCAGTAGCACCAAATTCATTTTCAAGCTATTTTTGCAAATGTGATATATATATTTTGGATGGGCTGGAATATTCTTTGTTTCCTTCCAAATCACATACAAGGAACTTTCTTCCTTTTGCTTACAGAGTTATGTGTCCACACCAACGTATGTGACACGGAAAATGAAGAAATTAGAGAGAGGGGAATATGAGCCAGCATCTTAGAAGAACTTAAGGAGAAGCATGAAAATGTCTATTCTGATCGAGAAAGGACAAATATTTTTGAAGGTGCATATTTTATTTAGTTGTAATAGTATTCCATGTCCAAAAAATTAAATGAAGAAGTGTATAGTCCATATAAATAATAAATATTTGTTTTTTTAAGCAAGTTACGAATGAGTTGGCTAACTTTTTCACTAGTATGAAGCTGTGGAACAGTTGTAAACCAATTGAACCGATCTAAATACAGTTTTAATCGCTAGTTTTTAATTCTGTTTGATTCTTTCTGCCTTAATGACTTGGAATTTCCAGTGAACTTCCAAAGAGCAGATACTTATGGAGAAATACATTTTTTTCCAAACGGTAGGAATATTCCCCTTTTATTGGCAGTTCTCTCATCACATGTTAACGCTGTGCTGATTAAAGCATAAAGTCATGTTTTACTATGTGGCCAAAAAGAGAAAACAGAAATAAATTGCAACTGTAGTCAATTATAAACTGATGACTGAAAAATTTGTATTTTGTCAAGCTGTTTTGGATATTGTCTTCATGAGTTTTATTGACACGGATTTTTACTAAAGAGCAATTAATACCATAAAAGAAGTTAGAGCATAAAAGGGCATTTTAAAAAGTATATCGATCCTTGAACTGGTAGTCCTGACCACCTTTTAGCCAAATTTCCTTATGAAAATGAAGCTATACACGACATGTGTTTATCGGTCTGTCCCTTTTTAACTTGCTCTTAGCATCCACCTGAAACAATGAATAGATTATGACAGCTCAAGATGCTGAATTACCCCCCCCAAAAAAAACAAAAACAAACCAACAAAAAAAATACCCAAAAAAACCTAGAGAGAAAACAGTGTCCTAAAACAGTGTCTAACTTGCCTGTAAGATTAAGTGGTTAATGGGCGAGGTTCTGAAATGTCTAGCCACAATGGTGTCTTTGGCTATATACAATCAAGCAGAGGAAGGTGGTATGGGAGTGAGGTGCAGGGTTGCATTGGCAGCCAATATAAAGAACAAAAACAGCCATACTGTTTTGAAGCATGTAGATATTTTTAGAGGGTGAAGGCATGGGACAAGCTGATGGTTCCAGCAACGTTAACTATGCATCAAAAAATATACGTGCAAAAAAAAAGCATGTAGTTACCTGCTTCACCCATTCTGCATAGGATTTGATGAAAATTAGTTTCTCTATTTTTAAAATATTGAATGTACTTTAAAATTTTTTAAGTTATTGGATTGTTTTATTAACTCTAGTATTATTTTTAATTTTTTTTCAAAAAACGTTGCACTTTCATGGGCTTACTCATTATTGTCAGAGGAATAGTGTCCCCAGGTATGTGCTTCTACCCAGTGCTCAGCTGTCAGACATATGGAATTCCTGTCCTTTAAAAATTGACATGCTTGTGAAACCACAGGTGCACTATCTGATTTGACAAGATATGTGGCAATAGATAGCCTGACACCAAAGCAAGCCTCAACATGACCTTACAAAAAATTAAAGGGAAGTAATTTGTGCCAACATTTTTTGAACTCCTCCATTATCCTTACTCTTGGTTGTTCGATTTTATCAAAATAAAAAGAGAATGCTGATGAAATGCAGTGTATATTTCTCACCTGATTCCTCAGTTGTGTATTAGATTCCTATAACTCAGTAAGTTGAGATTACTCAGTTTGTGATCTAGCCTATAGTAACAGTGGTCAGCATATTACAGTTGGAGGTAGCAGTGAAGGAGATTTTTAGTCATCTGCCTTTGATCGTCTCCACTTGGTACGGAATGAGCAAATTTGATGAGTTATTTTCTTCTAATGTTATTAAAATTCACTGTTTTTCACATTATTTCCAAACCAGTTTTTACTAATGTACACAATGAAGATTATTTAAAGAACTGCTATGAATGACTCTTTCTATGTGAAAAGATGAGACTTTTACTGTTTATGCGCTATAACTTGTAAACTGTACCTGATGCCTGGTTAGGACTATGAACTTTTATCAAAGTACTTTTAACAGCCCTTGATAGACAAGTATCATTACAAGACAGTAATATAAATATCCTTGTTGCTCTAGTTCACATGTAGAGTAGGTTTTTTTAATTTATGTATATTATTTGTACTGAAGATTGTTGGAATTAACCTTTGCTGAACAACAACTTCATGTTGCTTAATAGAATACTAAAAGCATAAATGCTATGCCATAAATACCCCACTGGTTTGAATATGTTAATATTTTAAAGATTACGTTTTTCTTCTTTGGCAGGGACAGTTCTATTGTTTTTTCTGTTTAATTCATGCAGTCAGCCAAAAGACACAGCTTTTAAGCACTAGAGCACTGATTCTGAAATAGAAACAAAATCTCCAAAGCTAAATATGTGTAAGGATATAAACCCTCTAAATTTACTTCAATATGCTTCATCAGTATTTGCCATCTGTGAGGAAAAGCTCTTAATAGTAATGGAGGAATAAGACTGGAAATCAGCGGCACTTTGGACCATAAAATCAGTCTGCCAATGAATCCAGTTTTAGCTATGGAGCAGAGTTGGTAATACTTGGTTCTTTCTCAAGAGTAACTTCAGTTCTTTATGTGAATGATCCATTATATTCCTCTAAGATTGAACCGAAAATCTGAAAAGCCACTTACATCTTTTTAGTGAAGTGGTTTCCTCACTGATAGGCATGTTATATTATTTATGATTCTGTCTCAGTTCCTTGTCAGGTTTGTGATTTAAGTCACCATATAGGAACATTTTGATTGCACTTGACTAAACTCTACTAAATCCTCACATATGTGTGGATAGGGATGTATAGATTTTAAGATTATACTTTTGAGGAGAGAAAGTAGAGCAATAGTTGCAGGAATTGTAAGGAAGGATAATAAAGACAAGATTTAAATTTTATTTTTCTACCACAGTCTAGTTTCCTCAGCATAATTGGTGATAAAAGTTGTTTCTGTGGAACTTAGCAGGCTTAATTAATAAGTTTTGGTTGTTAGCAATTTTTAATTTTTAAGGTAGAGTTTATCTCGAGTTTTATTTATGGAAGATATGGCTTGCTTTTATCTAGAAAGGTAATTCTCTGCACAGTAGTGTTTCAAAGAGAAGGTAGTTAGTTTTGGAATTATTATTGGTTAGGGTTAGTGACAGTTTAGGTTTTTTAGTCCCCATGATAAATAACATTGAACTGTAGTTGTTAGTGTAAATGTTAGTTTTATTAAGAGGGAATGCAATTATTCGGACTTTTTTTTCAAAGTACATGTAGAAAGTATTGTGGAATCAGTTCGGTTGACCATGGTACTGAACAATGTCTCAATTACAGAAAACTAATACTTAGCTGGTGGTGGAGATGGCCTGAAACTGCTGCTGAATCTTTGCTCTGAATTTTGGCTGGAGTTCCAAGTATGTAACTCTTAGGGATTTTAAATTAATTTGGTCCCATTAAGGTGATTTACACATATTCGTGTACTTTCCTATTATTTTTACATTAGGTACTGTGGACACTTAGCAAATATTATAAAATTTAAAAAAATAACTTTTCCCAAAGTAGGGTTTATGTACATTGTTCTTACTTTTATTTTTTCTCAATATTTCCTTTACATCAATGGCCATCAGGCACTGAAAAAAATTGGGAGGCCCTAATAATGCATTTCAGAGACTTCCAGTACTAACAGATACCAGGACAAGGATGCATAACCGAAGAGCTGGAATTAAGCTGAGACAACTGGAACATGACATAGTAAGCAATCGAGAAGCACAAATTCTACATTTGCATACGTGTAAGGACTGTTGTTCAGATTATTGTGCCGCTCCTTTCTCCTTCTTCTCTATCCCTTTTCCCAAAATGTGCTTCTTAAATTCTCAGAAGACACTACTGTTTTCAACTATTTTAGAAGGAAATACTCAACTAAAGTATGTAGCTTCTTAGAAAAAGTTGTTTGCAGTTTATAGCTCTCATCTGCTACAAGTCCCAAAAATGTTTTTGAAAATTAAAATTCTTAAACTAAACTTTGAGTAAAAATAGGAATTAATTTATTTTATTCTTCTCGTTTAAATTTTATAAACTACTGAGATTCTGGTAAGCACATACAAAAAGCATATGAAATACTGCTTCATATGTTGGAGTACATCTTGCCTTGCCTAGCCAAAACAATGGGAGTAAATAAATTGGCTGTCTCGAGAAGTTGGTAATACTTCAGAATGAATGGCTTCCTGGATACATATTAAAGAGTTGTGCTTTACTTTATACGCTTTGAGACAGATTTGTATTTCTAAACAGCTTGGCTTCTGCCATAACATTTTTCTGTACTCATTTTTTATTACCAAGGACCAATCTTTTAATGGCGAAACCTAATAATAAAATAGACTTCATGCAATACAGGATACCACACTAAGCTTGGCCTGTTGTTTTACAAGTGCATAATTCTGTAAAATTATATTAAATCAGCAATTTAATTAGAAAATGTGTTTTGACCTGGAATTGTGATTGTCAGTGTTGAATGAACGCAATATACAAGCATCTGACTAAAGCTTACGCAAAATTATGTCAGCACACTATTGCAATTGTTTGGCACTAGAAGAAAAAATGTTTTTCTTTCCTACTGCTTAACCTTTGCTTTCATAGAATCATAGATTTTTTTTTTAATTAGAAAAGACCTTTCTCGCCTTCAGAAACACAGCTTTTTCTCTGATGGTGTCAATCATAACCACCATCCAGTGACTCATCATATTCTGACATCACAAGGATAAAGCAAAAATTTGAAGAAGCTATGAAAAGCTAAAATTTTTCCCATAATTTAAGTTCCTTTCCTGAATTATTATGGAATGGGCTTTGAAGACTTCACAGTATTTTAAGCCTATATTCTTGTGCATCTTATACTTGGCTCTGTGACATGCATTAGGAACATGATGGGTGAGCAGGAATGTGTATTTTGTTCTTTGTAAACTTATTGTTTAGGACAATCATTATTATTTTTTAAGGATTTAGTACTGGAAGATAAGCTGATGATTTGTAAAATGTACGCTACTGTTATATTTTAACAAAAACCACCACTTTTAGCATTAACATGTCACATTATTCTTCTTTAGGAAATACCTGCCTGTCCTTGAGAAATGCATTTAATCAGAAAAGGGCTGTTTTTATGGCTTGAAACAAAAGGGATTTGACTCCAAACAGAACATTGCATTTCCCCCAGCCTCCCTCTCAGCTTTTGCTGGATAGACTATATGCCTGATTTTAGGTTAGATCTGTATTGGTTCTTCCATTATCATTAGTGCTAATTTGTATGGGAAGTGTAAAGTAGGATGGTGGCCTTATCCTTAAAATTTGTATAAGCAGCGTAGGCCTATGCTTAAAACATTCTATTATTCACTGCTTATCGTCTAAAACATGTAACTCATGACAGAGCATTATGCAACAACAAAGAGAGATGGTCAATTTTAAAAATTTGTTAGGATCTTAAATATATTATTGGCTTAAATTATGGGAGTGAAAGGGAAGAATGCAGAAAAGCATATTCCGCTAACAGAAGAGAAAGAGACAAAAAGCCAATGTCCTTCTTGAGCTCAGTGGACTGTCAGTAATGTCTTTCAACCAGTGCCTGTGGTTCTTTTTTCCATGACCCTCATATAAACTCTTCCACAGACAAGCTCTGCTGAATGTTCCCCGTCATGAGACATGTTGAATGGCTTCTGTCACCCTATGGAGAGGCGTAAACTCTTTTGGACTATGTGTATTCTATGGACCTGCCCACTTTCTGATTATGGAAAAAGATATTTATAATGGAAAATCATGAAAATGCATGCAGAAGGATACACATTCTTACCCTTTAGCTCTCTCTGCGGAAGTTTGACAAATAAATTACTGAATCACAAAGAATTGTAACTCTGTGTATTTTATATTGTTCAGGAAAATGCCAGTAATGGAAACCATAATGCTTTTGAACAACTAATATGTACCATGAGGTTTATAACAAAATTAAAAACGCGTGAATAAACTTCCAATAATTTGTTCTGATAGGAGTTGTTCCCTCATTAAGCTATATAAATAGTAAACAGAAATAAGTCTGTCCACAGGCTGAAAAATAACATCATTACCAAACTGAAAGTACTCCTTTAAATTCCACTAGTTCAGTTACTAATAATTAAGTGAAAACAAGACTATAATGAAAATGGCTTCCAGTATTTCATAATTATAAAATTGGTAATTTTTTAAATTGTCCATATAAAATTGAAACCATAAAAACATGCAAAATGGGACATGAATTATTTTATGGTCAGTAAGTACATTCCCACAATGTGAAAAATATTTCCTGTTTTGAAGTTTGTGCATGACAAAGCTGTGTATCTATTTTTTAAAAAATAGCAACATGAAATTATGATTAAGATCTCACTGGCCGTTCTCTTGAGAATGAAACTATTTATATTCAGGAAGGAAAGGATCAGAAGTATGGCATCGTTCCACAAACAAGAGGAGTTCACTGATTGTGTTGGCTCCGATAGAGCTGCCCTGGGCAAGTGTCCACCTCTGGCAGGAGCATGTGGCTCCATGTGAGCTGAACTTGGACCATTTGTGGCTTTTTTGGCTCTGCATGCATTCCTGGGACTAAGTCTGGGACACTTCTTCAGAACCTTCCTCACAGAGAGGATTCCTCATTCCCCTCACAAAAGATAAGAGGGCAAAAATTTCTGTTTGGAAAAAAGGGAGAAATTCCTCACTGAATTCATTTCCTAGTGTCTGAGGTAGGTTTATAATTTAGGAGGGCATGTTGCCTGTAATTTTTGTGGTGAACTGGTACTGAACTGCTGCCATAGCAATACTTGGGCTCTGCCACACAGCTAAAATCAGTCCATAATCTAGTCCTAATCACTGGCCATACATGCCAGGAACCATAGCTATCTAACAATTTCAGCCCTAATGCAGGGCAGACATTTCATAAGAAAATTTCACATACATGTCAGACTTAATAGAAATCCTAGATAAACACTTTTCACTCCCTCCGCTTGGATGCTATAATATTAATAACATAATTACTGGAAGTCAGGTTGGGCCAAAACCCTGTATTAAGGCTTGTCTGGCATTGCCATTAGTCAAGGAAGGCAGTTGCTGAGCTTGCCAGCCTGCTGTCATTGTCCAACCCCCAGGAACAAACCATTTCTCTCATGATGTTGGCCACTTCCAAACGTGGTGATGTCAGTTTGACTGCTGAATGCATAGATTGTAGGTTTTTTCTTACTATCTCAATCGTTCCTCCAGCTCCTTCCTGTCATGCAAAATTTATGTAATAAATTAATGTGAGTAAATTCAGGGGGATTCACCTTTCAGGCTTAAGCAGTTGTTGTTACGATAGGCCATGCAGACAAGTTATTTTGTGGTTTTTTAATATTTATATAAGGTGCTGATGTAAATGTGACTTTCAATTCACTAAGTTATAGAAAACATTTATGGCCTGCACCTCTCACAAATAGTTGTAGGCAGGCAGATTAGCCAAATAGCAGCTATATGCTGGTCTTGTGATGCTTGTAGAGAGTGAACTTCTATTCAGTCACAGTACTGTGGTGTTAATTCATTTATTTCCCATGCCAGCCTTGACACTGACTCCACAGCATGGAAAAATTCAGTCAAATACACGCCAAACACTGGAAGTACTATCTGATCCTTCAACCAATCCTCGCTTCGCTAAACCATGTCTTTGCCAGTAGCACGTCCCCAGCAGATAATTCACACAACAGCTAACGCTGTATGGAGCTGAGGTAGGTTTACTCTCACTGGGCCTGTGCAGTGTCACTGCAACTCCCCTTGGCACTCTGTAGCCTGCTGTTTCCTTCATGTATCTTAGATTGCTTAAGTTACCTGACCACCCATCCGCGCCACCACTTCTCTTCTCTCTTTGCTGCTGTCTTGCACACACATTTTGCACCTCATATTCCAGTAGAAGCGCCTCCTGTGTGCACGACATTAATAATAATAATAAATAAAAATCATCTGGCCATGAAGACCATGCAATAAAATTGAAGTTGTTTACTAAAAGGGTATCCTGTCTTCAAAGAACCTCATTGTCATTTGCTTCGGAACGCACTGCCAAAGTAGAGTTGAAGCAACGAGAACATGACACGATTATACAAAGCCACTTAAACTTTCCCCTGGTACAAATCCAATTGATTTATCTTGTCAATAGACATGTTTTGAAAAGCAATGGTACAATGACTTTGCTATACCTGGCTTTTTCAACCATTAATACTGCTCTCATCTTTGCACGATTTCCTGACTTAAGCTCAATTTGACCACATCTGCTTTTACAAGTAAGATATGTGTGACTAATACGTTGGGAACTATTGGCTTCTGAAGCCTTAGACGAGTCAAACTAAGATATAGTTTGAAAGCTATTAGATTATTCAGAATAAATTGACATTAATGCATTTATTTAGTCGTGCTAGGTGAGAGCCCCCATATGAATTCTGGCTGACCTCAATCCTCTAATCCAAGAGCTGCTGTAAACTGACCACGTACCTCTAGAAACTGTTCCCATGTTGCTTTGAAGATCCATATTAAACCTGCAGAAAAACAATGGCGGATAATTCTCTGTGAGAAAAAATACTCCTGTCGTGTTCAACATGTGTTCCCCAAGCACTGCAACAAGGAGAAGCAACCACATTTTTGCTGTTTGCTCAAGAAGAGAATATTTGTCTTTCACACATAAAAACATAATAGTATATGGTCTAAATTCAGGCATCCCAGCCCCCTCAGAGAGCAGCGCACTCATTCCACCAACTTCAAACATCTACAAACAAACAGACGACCGACCGCACGACGGCATGTGCAGCCCATCCGATCACTAATAGACTCGATCCACACACTACAGGAGAACTCCTATCTGGGACCAGACTCCATTCTTTCAAATATTATCACCTTTTGTTGCCTGCACGCCTGAACATCACTCCCTCATGCAAGTCAACCGAGGCAAGATATACAAAGCTACATACCGACCACAATATTCTATCACCGAAACGCGACATCACGATCGACTGACAGACGTACTTCTCGCGGGGCACACCGAGAAACACCGACGAACCTCGACAAGATCTCACACTTTATACCTAGACAGAATTGCTCTAACGCATCAATAACACTCTACACACACGTCCATCTTATTTCAGTCTTGCGACAACGAACACCTCACCAACCAGCATAGAGCGTGATCCGCAAAACTACACATAGACACCAACAGAGACACTGTGCCTAACCAAAGAGCCATAGAACACGCCACGCTCGCAGAACGCGCACACTCAACTCCCATTTGACCCAAACGCACCCCAAGCGAAAGCGACTAGCAAGCACTCTACAACCAGCACTCACATGCACACCTACACTCTGGAGCGTCGGTACAACACCCACCCACGCAGCCACCACCCACAAATATATTACGATGATAACAACATCCTTAGCTAGCATTTCATGGCTTACATCGCACTGACTACTACGAAACTTCAGCAACTAAACCCAGCGCAACTACATCCCAGACATCACGATGCGCGCTCGCAGCACATAGCCCATTCCACTCTATCGCCATAACAACACAACAGACTGACTTACTCCCAATCATCAAGCCCACACGCCACCACCAACAACAGTATCACTAACACCCTCTCCTGAACCAACTCCTCGACAGATCGCGAGTCGGAAAACCAAAATACCTCTACATCAAATCACCATCACTAAATCAGCACAACGAAAACATATAAATGACTCCCCTAAATATTCCCTCATCGCTCAGCTTAAACTACAAAAAAAAGACAAACACAACAGAGAAATTTCTGTTTGCATTTCTTTCAGCTATAAGGACTCTATATTAATAACAGAACCTGAAAATGCATGGTAAGTGGTATCTTCGAGGAGCCAGGAAATGCCAAAGGAGGCTCTACGGCTGCTCTAGCTTGCACAGTGAGCATTAATAGCCAAACAAAAATGTAGTTTTGTAATTAAAGATGTTTATCAAGACCCACATGATTCAAAAGCCCCATGATTCTGTCAAGCAGTGCTCACAGTGATTTTGAAAAATTAGAGCTAAACTCTGGAATGGCAGCTTTTAGCACTTTTGAAATGAAAGTTACCGAGTTAATTTTCAAAGCCTAGTCGATCCCATAGATCCAGTACAGGGTTATACTGTGATAGCATAATTCTCCAAGCTTCCCTTGTAGATATTAGATGCTGCACTGCTTTCAAAGTTGAACTTTCCAGTTCCTTCTGAAAAATGGTGTAATTCTGGCTGAAATTTGAAGGTGGGCAAGGAAACCAGATTCCAGCTATGCAGTGCCCACTCCTGCACCTGCTGTGCTGCACATCAGGATGCTCCCTAGCCTGCTAAGGGGACAGCTTTTTTATGCTTCCTGTGTTCCATAGCTGTAGGGGAATGGTTTGGATAATGTTTCAAGTTTCCCAGATGTCTAAACATGTACTGCCAGATAGGTACTTGCCATCAGGGTCTCCAGTGGACCCTATAGACTAACCTCCTCAGGTAATAAACCTAAACTCAAACAATTCTGGAATATCTTAGAACTAGATATTGAAAACCAATTTAGAATTGCTTCCTAGCATGCCTTGAAAAGTTTATGGTATACTATGGCCCTAGACTTTCCACCTTTCAATAAATCTCTTCAGTAATAATTTTAACCCAAAAAATGTTCCTTTCGCCGACCAACATTGGGGTAGGATTTGTATCCTGCTGGTCTTCAATGGTGATATGACGATCCGTGCGTATCATCTCCTGCTCTTTTCCTTAATGCCATGCACTAGACTGACAGTTTGCTAATAAACATTTTACTCAAGAGTTTATTAGAAATTGAAATAGCCAAGATGGACAAAATGACTATATGGTCCAACTTACGACATCATTTTTCCGGGAAACTTTCAAAAGAATAATATTTTTGCAATAAGTAATTTTACCAGCTTTGTTCCTATATAATTATTTGGTTTTCTAACTTGCGAGGCATTCAATCTCTGCCCAAGTTTACATGCTGGTTAGTTGTAATTGTTTTCCCGTATCTTCTTGATTCTGCCAGGAGATTATATTAAATAAAAATGTAATTTAATTTTACATTTCACTTGTATACCTTAAATTCATAAGTTTTTTTATAAAAAATAAGTTCAAAAAATTAAGCATGGCTGAGTAAATATTGTGTGGCCATGGTTTCATTTGTTTAGCCTAAAGCAACTCTTGTGACTACTTCCAGAAATAAGAACCCAGGGGAAAGCAGTTACTTTGAAGATGCTGCATATCGTGTTATATTAACCAAATAAGATCATTAGAATCACAGAATCATTAAGGTTGAAAAGACCTCTAAGAGATAAATAGAGGCCAAACCTTTGGAATGATCTCAACCTTGTCAAGCTAGACCATAGCACTAAGTGCCAAAATCCAGTTGTTCTTGAACACCTCCAGGGAAGTGAACTCCACAATCTCCGCTTGGTCAGCCCGATTCCAATGCTGACAACCCTTTCTCCATGAAGAAATTCTTTTCTGATGTTCCAACCTGAACCTCTCCTGGCACAGGCTTGTGGCCATGTCCTCTTCTCCTGTTTCTACTTTGCCTGGGCGGAGAAAGAGAGTCTTACCCCCACCTTGCTAGAACCTCCTTGTCAGGTAAGTTGATAGAGAGTGAGAAGTACCCCCAAAACCTCCTTTTTCTCTTGCCCTAACACCTCCAAGCATCCCCTCAGTCCGCCTCCTCATTAGGACTTATTCTCTGGACCCTTCTACAGCTTTGTTGCCTTCTCTGGACACACTCCTGCACCTCAATATCTTTCTATGTAGTGAGGGGTCCAGCAAGCGAACACAGGATTTTTGATGTGGCAGCGCGTCACCTAGTGCCCAAAGTACAGAGCGACAATGCACTTCCCTGCGTCCTGCCTGGCCACACTGTTGCTCGATATTAAGGCCAGGATACCATTGGGCCTTCTTGGCCATGTGGGCAACATTGCTATATCATGTTCACCAGCTGTCGATCAGCACTCCCAGGTCAGCCACTCGTTCCCCCCAGCCTGTAGCACTGCATAGTGTTGTGTGCATCCAAGTGCAGGAACCCAGCACTTTGCTCTTATTTGAATTCTTATTTTGGCGTCCTGAGAAAAAAAGGGAGTGTTGACAGCCCGCATAGAAAAGAATCCACACCTTTAGCTATTCTTTTAGAAAAAAAGATTAGAATGTAGAACCGATAACGCAAGTAGCTGACAATTATAAAACATTCCAATTACTGCAGCTTTTTGCAAAACCACCCCAATTCACTTATTTTACTGAATTGGGAGGTAAAAAAATCTACAAAAAAACCAAAGGGGGCTTGTTTTCTTTTTTCCTTTTAAAAACCAAAAATTTTTTTTTTTTGAAAAAATTCTTTCTCCTTCCCCCCCCCTTTTTTTTTTTTTTTTTTTTTTTTTTTTTTTTTTTTTTTGGCAAAGTGCTGGGTCCTGCACTTGGATCACAACAACACTATGCAGTGCTACAGGCTGGGGGAAGAGTGGCTGGACCTGGGAGTGCTGATCGACAGCTGGCTGAACATGATCTAGCAATGTGCCCACATGGCCAAGAAGGCCAATGGTATCCTGGCTTATATCAGCAACAGTGTGGCCAGCAGGACCAGGGAAGTGATTGTCCCTCTGTACTTGGCACTGGTGAGGCTGCACATCAAATCCTGTGTTCGCTTCTGGACCCCTCACTACAAGAAAGATATTGAGGTGCTGGAGTGTGTCCAGAGAAGGGCAACAAAGCTGTAGAAGGGTCCAGAGAATAAGTCCTATGAGGAGCGGCTGAGGGAGCTGGAGGTGTTAGGGCAAGAGAAAAGGAGGTTTGGGGGGACTTTCTCACTCTCTACAACTACCTGACAGGAGGTTCTAGCAAGGTGGGGGTAGATCTCTTCTCCCAGGCAAGTAGAAACAGGAGAAGAGGACATGGCCACAAGCTGTGCCAGGAGAGGTTCAGGTTGGACATCAGAAAGAATTTCTTCATGGAAAGGGTTGTCAAGCATTGGAATGGGCTGACCAAGGAGATTGTGGAGTCACTTCCCTGGAGGTGTTCAAGAAACAACTGGATTTGGCACTTAGTGCTATGGTCTAGTTGACAAGGTTGAGATCATTCAAAGGTTGGACTCGATCTCAGAGGTCTTTTCCAACCTTAATGATTCTGTGATTCTATGATTCTATTTTTGGTTAATATAACACCGATATGCAGCATCTTCAAAGTAAACTGCTTCCCTGGTTCTTATTTCTGAAGTATCACAAGAGTTGCTTTAGGCTACAAATGAAACCATGCCACAATATTTACTCAGCCATGCTGAATTTTTTGAACTTATTTTTATAAAAAAACTTATGAATTTAAGTATACAAGTGAAATGTAAATTAATACATTTTTATTTAATATAATCTCCTGGCAGAATCAAGAAGATACGGGAAAACAATTACAACTACCAGCATGTATACTATGCAGAGATTGAATGCTCCAAGCTAGAAACCAATAATTATATAGGAACAAAGCTGGTAAAATTACTTATTGCAAAATATTATGTCTTTGATTCCCCAAATGATTCGAAGTTTGGACATAAGTCATTTCATCTTGCATTTCATTTCATAACTCTTGAGTAAAATATAACAACTGTTCAGTAGTGCATGGCATTAAAGAAAAGCAGGAACTACTGTGAAGCAGGCAGTGCTAATAAGAGAAAATGTAAAGAAAGGAGAAAGGACTGGTGTGATGGCTTTGACTGAGATAGAGTTCATTTTTTCCACAGTAGCTTCTATGAGTTTATTAGGTTTGCATGACCAGGTTTTGGTAGCAGGGAATCTACAGGGGTGGCTTCTGAGAGAAGCTGCCAGATGCTTCTCCCATATCCACCAAACCCAGTGCCAGTCGGCTCCAAGATAAACCCACTGCTGCTCAAGGCTGAGCCCATCGGTGAAAGCGGTAGCACGTCTGCGATAATACATTTAAGAAAGGGAAAGAAATTACTACACAGAAGCAATTGCAGCCAGCATAGAGAGGAAGGAGAATATGTGAGAGGAACAACTATGTAGACACCAAAGGCAGTGGAGTGTAGCGATAAGTAAAACCTTAATATGAACAGGGCTTGTTACCTTGTGAAACTCTTGCTCTTTCACTGTTACTACTCCGGGCTGGGAATCCAGAGAATGAATTTGGAATGACTCAGCTAAACTAGAGGTGAAAAACAGTAGCATAACCCTGGAAAAAAGTGATAGAACCTGTGAGTGCTTGCACCATGGTGTTGGTTCTAACCATCGTGTGTTCCTGGCATGATTGACAGTGGTTGGCTAAGACACTTGTTGGTCTTCAAAGATGTAAACACATACAAACTAGCTAAAAGTGCACTGCACATAAATCCGTTCCCCTTTCCACTGCCTGGAGGGTCACTTCTCATCGTTACAGTGGAGAAAGAGGTGGAGGAGGAGGTACTTCAGGTGCCAGAGTTAAGATTGCCCTGCAGCCCAGTTGAAGACCATGGTGATGCAGCTGTGCCCTGCACATGGGTCACACGGGATCCAAAGACCCCACTGCAGCCTATGCAGGAGGCTCATGCTGGAGGAGGTGGATGTGCCCAAAAGAGGCTGTGATCCCTTGGGATAGTCCCTGCGCAGGATTCATGGCAGGACCTGTGACCCTGTGGAGGACCTACACTAGAGCTACCTTTTCCTGAAGGACTGCACCATGTGGAAGGGTCTAGTGGCGGACATAGCATATTGTGAAGAACTGTAGCTTGTCAGGAGTCACACTGGAGAAGTTTGTGGAGAACTGGTTCCTGTGCGAGTAATGCCGATTGATTTTTGCCTTTTTTTCTTTTATATGTTCTCGATGTAACTCTACACATATATTTTTAGCTCTGTAGCCAATTATTGTGTTAGTAGCTAGTCCCAGCAGTTTTCAATACCCTTTTCCTTGGCAGAAAACACACCACTCCAGGGGCCCCTATCATCTTGTTCTCCTGGCCCTAGGCGAAAACAGCTTTCGAGACACATTTTCATAAAAAAAGTAGAGCTGGTACCAAGGGGAGGGGCTCCAAAGAGGGTTGAACCAGGGGAAAATTACTTCACCTTTGTGGTCTAATTGATGATTTTTGTCAAATACACTAATTTACTAAATTTATAAAACTGTATCACCCTGTGGGGGGTGGGTTTGTGGATATTTTCCATACTCTGCTCCTTGGAAGCCCAATAAGACACCAGCTTTTATTTATCTCCTATATTATCATCAAAAGTGTGTTGTTATATTTCTAGAATCTTTAAGGCATCAGAAGGGTCTGCTGGTTTGAAAGTAAGCTGACAGGAGAAATGAACCCCACTCAATTACCTTAGGAGAGATTTCAGGTCGGAGTTACAATTTAATAGAGAGATTACAATAAATGCAATGATACACAGAAAACTGGTTTAAACCACAAGCCAGAGTAACAACCTGGCACCGTGGTGTGATGGTCACAGTCCATAAAGTGGTGATTGCACTCCTGTTTAAGTGATGGTTGCAGTTGAAAGCAGTGGTGCTGGGGAAGTTTTGGTCCTCCTCTGGAACCGTTGAGTGGTGGTGGTGTCCCAAATCCCAAGACCAGAGATTATATATGCTCTGGTTTGGATGGAAATGCTCAGTACCTCTCCCCAGGGTGGGATTACAATAGAATGATGTACTCCTGTGAGTCATTGCAGCTGCCTATTCTGCTGGTGCCATCAAGTCCATTATGGCCCATTAGCAGAGGTGACCCTCAGGATGGGTGTGACTGTCTGGTGCTTTCCCAGAGGAGTTCTCACAGCTGAGTCACTGGTGCAAAGAAACACTACCTGCCTTGCAGGGTTTGTCTCTTTTTTCATTTTTAGACATGTCCTGGTTTGACCCTGGCTGGCCAAACGCCAAAGACCCACGACGATTTCTCCCCACCCCCAGAGAGCGAGAGGGAGAGCAAAAGCCCAATTAACACAAGATTATGGCTTTTAGGTTAAGATATACATATTGAGAAAAATTTTCAGCTCCATGAAATGGTCAAAACAGCTGGAAAACTAAGTTGCAAAAGATTTATTACTAAAAACTAACTAAGAATACTACTATCGTGAAGGGGGGGAAAGAACGACAAGCATGGAGGGCAAAAATTTATGAGAGAGGAGAAAAAAAATGGACATTTTAAGACACCTGTATTCCTCCGCAACGTTTCTCCAGGTCGCCCACTCCCGACCCTCCATGCCTTCCGGCGCAAAGGGGGCAGGGATAGAAGTTCTAAAAACAGATCAGACTACATTTAGGTTGTCTGCACAGCACTAAGGAGAAGAGATCTTCCCAGCTCCAAGACTGGTGGAGGTTCTTTTCCCAATCAGTGAAGTGTATAACTGCTGGGGCATGGGATCCAAACTTATCTCTTACAGGAAAAATAATGCTCCAAGCAGACTGGCTTATTCCGAAGCAAGGCACTCTCCTTAA
Source organism: Malurus cyaneus samueli (assembly GCA_009741485.1). Taxonomy (NCBI): domain Eukaryota; kingdom Metazoa; phylum Chordata; class Aves; order Passeriformes; family Maluridae; genus Malurus; species Malurus cyaneus. Next base: position 71,499 of record VKON01000661.1, on the reverse strand, counting down.
ATTTCTTGGCAAAAATTCCAGTTTTTTCTTAGCAATCCACTCGCTCCAAATGGGGGGGGGGGACCCCCCCTCCTGGGGCTTATGATTTTAGTCCAGCCTCCAACAGAGCAATCAGGTCTTTCTTTTTGCAAGTCCCCACAGAAACAGTCACTTCAAAAAACGTTTTTTCCTCCATGGTCGAGCACCACAACAAGAAACACCCCTCTTCTCCCTCCTTACATGATTTGGTTTCCATTTTTTCTTACATCCTCTCACTCCCTCAGTCCTCCTGTGCAGGGGGACTGGGGCTAAGGCTAAAGTTGAATGGCAGCTGCTGCAAACACTTGTTTGAATTCTTCTTAAGTACAGAGACATATGTCAATCACAGAGGTTGTAAATAGCCTTGCAATGCAGGCCTGACCAGCAGCCTGTCCATCAACCTCAGCCATCAAGATTGGCCTAAAAACAGGGGCGGCCCCTTTGGGAGAAGGAGAGCTTCAGAACTTTTCACAGGAGCTACTTTGCGGTTCTTGGTACATCCTCCATCAACCAAAAACCAGACAGCAAACCAACACAAACCATCTCATAGCTGTGTCCAGTGTGCGCTGGGCATACTGCAAATGCGTCATTAACGGTTTGTCAGAAATGACATAGAGAGAGTAGACACCGTTTGGTTACACCCACATATGTGTAACTGGCTCTCTCCTGTACAGGACAGAGGGACCCACATTGGACAGGGAGAATGTGAGGAGTCCTCCCCCTGAGGAGAAAGCAGCAGCAGAAACAACGTGTGATGAACTGACCACAACACCATAACGTAAACACCATAAAAAAAAGTAATTAGGTTGGAAGGGACTTCAAATCAACTCTGAGTGCCAAAATAATCTAAACAGAGAAAAACAACAAAAAACATAACATACCATGGAAATGATTTCTGAATTTTGAGAAAGAATTTCATCTGCTATTTCGAAGTTGGCAAAACTTCGTGTGGTGCACTGTGATCAAATAGTACAATTTTGTAGTTGGTCTCTGTTCATTTGAAACAGTGTCCTCGAAATGGGAAGATGCAGTTTGACTGATCTGGCTTGCGGATCCGGTATAAAGAAGTGCCACAACATGAGAAGTAAAATTCTTTGTTTCCACAGCTACAGGTCACTGAGGTAATCTTGCAACGATCAAAGCTTATAGCTACATTCCAAAGTTTCTGGCTCTGACTGCATTGCAGGGTCTGTCACAGTGCACATCAGTGGAAACCTGTGAAGAGAAAAAAAGAGTGCTTACATTCTTAAATAAAGTATCATAGCTCAGGTCTCGGTTTTGGACAAATGTTTTCAGAAAAAAAACGTTACAGAAAAGTTTCCTCTGAAATGAAATAAATTTGATATTTTTTTTCCCCACCAAGTAAGAAATAGAGCTGGGCAAAAAGTGAAGAGAAAAAAGGTAGTTATATTAACAAACACAGTGCCCAGGACACAGATAAAGAGTAATGTTGATATTCAAAAAGCCGAGGAAGCAGCTGCCCCTTCCGGCTCGCCACGTGGTGCAGACAAAATGGCGACTCCCGTCCCCGGGGAAAGAAACAAAAAGAAAAAAACAAACCACGTGGCCAATCCCGTAACAGTGGCAAAAAAAACACAACCTGTATTACAGTCCTTTCTTCCGTGTGATGGATCAGAGGGCTCGGTGTGTTTCTGTTGCTGTTCGGTTCGCTCCGAATCCCAGACGAGATGAAGCTGCGGGCTTTTCTCCGGCCGATTGCTTCAGGACAGAACGCAGGAGACGCAGAGGGGTCTGTCCGAGGAAAAGCTGCCGAAGCTAACAACGGAGCTAGCCGAACTCGCAACACTGTACTCCGCTGCACTCCGCGAGCAAAGGACTCCACACGGCGAGAAGCAGAGCGAGAGCCGAGCTCAAAGCCCCGCTGGGGCAAGGCTTTAAACAGCCGCGGTGTGCCAGCACTGCCTGCTTGCTTCTTTCTGCGTTACATTTAAAGGTACAACACCTTTTTTGGGCATAATGCCAACGGAAAGGAATACAGAACAGAATTGACTAACCCCAGACAGCTCATTATTGATAACCTTATATTAATTAAGTAGCAAAAGTATTGCAGAAATGTATCTCAAGAGACTTGCTTTAATTACAAATACGATGAACTTTGTCTTTCTGTATAACTCTCTTATCCAATAAAATCAAAAGGAGCTGTTTCCAAGCCCTCTTTGCCATTCATAAAAGTTTGATAGTAAGAAAAAGTTACTTGGTAAATGATAGCTACAGATGCAGAATGCATCCAATTAAGACCATGTGAAACTCCAGTAGTTCGGTCAGCTGGCAGC
>VKON01000661.1:32381-46873 GCA_009741485.1 Malurus cyaneus samueli | reverse complement strand
GTAAAAACACTTCTCTTATGATGCTGGACACAACCGTAATGAGTAGTTTGATCTATGTTAGACTTTCTTCCTGTCCCCTGTGTGTGCGGAAGACATGGGGGGTGGAGAGGGAGAACCTGGGAAAGAGACGGGTCCCAAAGGATAACAGGTGTTTTAAAATGTCCGTTTTTATTTTCTTCTCCTTGTAAATTTTTCCCTATCTTTGTTCCCCTCCCGGGTGTGGTAGTATTTTAGTAGTTTTAGTAAATCTATTTTTGCAACTTAAGTTATTCAGCCTGTCTGACCATTTTCTGGAGCATATATGTATCTTTCTCTCAATTAATTATGTTATCTGAAAGCCATAAATTTTAGTGTTAATTGGGCTTTTGCTCTCCCTTCTCCCTCTCCGGTGGGGGAAGGGAGGGAAGCGTCGTGGGTGCAGTGCTTTTGGCTTTCGGTCCAGTTCAAACTATGACAGTTTGCAGAGGAACTTTTTCTCCATCCACCTCTGCCGGTTTGTGTCCGCCATTGGCGACGTGAGAGATCTAACCAGCCGGGACAACGCGCAACAGCGCCCCCTGCAGCTGCCGGGACATCGCACCTCCCTGCCTGGCCGGGAGCCATAGCGCCCCTGCTGACTGGGACCGTAACTGCACCACAGGGGAGGGTATGTCTCTGTAAGGCTGTCACTGGGTTTGGGACTGGGTTGGTTGTAGCTATCATTGTTGTTACTTGTTTCACCTTTTTATACATATTAGTAAAAACTGTTATCCCTTTACCCATATTCTTGCCTGATAGCCCGTGATTTTTAAAGCTATAATAATTCGGAGGGAAGGGGGGGTCATATCCACCACTCCAAGGGGGGGTCCCTGCCTTCATTGGCAAACACCTGTCTTTCAAACCAAGACAATACCATAGTTCAGTATTCTCAGAGGACTGTAGTTAAGGCAGGAACCCAAACTGCATTTGAGGAAACTATGGCTGAGATAGGGACCCAAACAACCACTACAGTCATTGCCTCGGTAGTGAAAAAGAAAAATAGATAAGGAGAACTATGGGTCCATATCATTGATTAGAAGTGTTGGTGGGGGGGGAGAGGAGGAGAGGAGGAAAGGAGAAGGAGAAGAAGAGAAGAGAAGGAGAAGGAAAGGAGAGAGGAGAAGGAGAAGGAAAGGAGAAGGAGAAGGAGAAGAGAAGGAGAAGGAGAGGAGAAGGAGAAGAAGGAGAAGGAGGAGAGGAAGTTCAAGGAGAAGGAGAACCAAGAAATCAGGAGAGGAAGGATCAGATCAAGAGGCCAGTCCTTCAACAAAGAAATTGAAAGGAGTGAGACATCAAACAGGAAAATGAAAGTACCCAGTCCCTGACATTATGAGAACTTCAAGACTGGCAAAAAGATTACAGCTGCCAGCCAGGTGAGTGGATTTCTACCTGGTTGCTTTGATGCTGGCATAACAGGGCTGACTGTAGGAATACAGCTAGAAAGCAGAAGTGAGAGCAGTGCTCAACCCATGTCAGAAGTGGACGTGGTAACACTGCTAGGCCACAAACCGTGGCAGGCAGTGAGGCCTACCACAAAACAGCCAGCATAAGAGAATGGAATGTTTCGGCATGTTTGGGCATGTAATTGTACTAGTCAGTGCTAGCCCTAAGTTTTTCAATGTTGTTAAGAAACATATAGTTGACATAGTAAATGTTGCTTATATAAGGATCTTTTTTTAGTTACTGCTGAAAAGGTATACATACTCTGCTCTGTATCAATAAAATCGGCTTATTGCATCCAAGCAATCTGCCCCGTCTCTTCAATCGCCGACAGCCACCCCACAGCTGACAGTCAGCACTTAGGTGGACATGAAGCCCAACAGCTGGGATCCCTTGTTAGAAATGAGAGAACTGAAAGAGGAATTGGAAAAGAGGCATCAATTTGCAGTCTCTGGAGACAGTTCCTCTCAAGCATGAGGGCAAGATATTAATTTAAGGAAGATCTTTTTGACTTCCCAGGAAAGTGGACCACTGCAGATAAAGGTATCTAGTACCTGAGAGAATTAGCAGTGTTGGAAGTAATCTAAAGTGATCTAAAAAATGATAACATCCCTTAAAATCCAGAGGATGTCTCTTGCACACAGGCCATGTGGAGAGGAAGGTGACTGAAAGTGCCCCAGTGTCATATTCTAACAGCTTGGCAGCAATGTATTACTACAAAATTAATACATCAACTGTAGAGATAGTGTCTTCCTGGCTCCAAAACACTGAAGATAGTCTTTGTACTTCCGCATTCCTATGGTCCATTGCCTCGGCTGTCAGGAGCAGCCCAAGAGATTGGTCATCTCCTGCCCTGGTCAGAGAGAAAAGAAGCCCCAAGCGTAGGCCGTGTGGTGCACTCTGGTTCTTTTTGCATGACCAGGGGGAGGACAGGAGGAAGTGGGATGGTGAACCCTCCTTTAAGCAGGAAGCCCGTGTCCATGAACTGAGAGGGAAGAGAGCTGTTAAGAAGGGGCCACCTAAGAAGGCTGTCAGTGTAGTTGCTGTAGAGACACAAGATCAGTGATGTCCCAGACACAGAAGGACTGAAATAATCTCCCTTGATCCTGGTGAGGGGACTTCAGGTCTGGCACTGCAAGGGTCAGATAGTGAATACTTTGATGAGGAATGGGAATAGAGGGTCCTTGCCTTCAGCCTGGAGGAGAAAAGGGATGACCAGGCATACTGGACTGTGTGGATTCAATGGCCTGGCACATCAGATCCACAGAAGTACAAGGCTTTGATAGACACTGGTGCACAGTGATGCCTTTAGGGTATAGAGGCACAGAACCCATCTGGACCTCTGGAGTGACAGGGGGGTGGCAGGAGTTGTCTGTATTGTAGGGTGAGTGGAGCGTAAGAGGGGACAAGTGGCAAAAGCACCCCACTGTGACTTGACCAGAGGCCCCTTGTATCCATGGCATCGACTACATCTGAAGAGGGTACTTCAAGGATCCAAAGGGGTACCAATGGGCTTTTGGTGTAGCCACTGTGAATACAGAGAAGGTCAAGCAGCTATCCACCCTGCCTGGCCTGTCAGGAGATGTCACTGTGCAACTGTTGCAGGTTGAAGACCAGCAAGTGCCAACTGCTACCATGTCGTTGCAGACATGGTAATATTGCCAAAACCTGAGTCCCTGGCTCCTATACATGAGTTGATTCATCAACTAGAGAGCCAAGGAGTGATCAGCAAGACTGAATCATCTCTTAATAGTCCCATATGGCCAGTGCAAATGTCTGATGAAGGGTGGAGGTTAAAAGTGATGCCACCACTGAATGCTGCTGTAGCAGATATGCTGGAACTCCAGTATGAACTGGAGTTGAAGGCAGCCGGGTGGTATGCTGCAACTGATATTGCTGATGCATTCCTTGATTCATCCACTCAATTCCTTTGGCAGCAGAGTGCAGGCCACAGTTTGCTTTTGTGTATAGGGGTGTCCAATATACCTGGAATTGACTGCCCCAGGGGTGGAAACACAGTCCTTCAATCTGTCATGAACTAATCCAAACTGTACTGGAACAGGGTGATGCCCCTGAAGATCTATGGTACATCGACAACATCATGTGGGGCAACAAGGCAGAAGTGTTTGAGAAGGTTAAAAGAATAATTCAGATTCTTCTGAATGTTGAGTTTGCCATAAAGAAGAACAAGGTCAAGGGGCCTGAACAGGCGATTCAGTTCTTGGGAATAAAATGGCAGGATGGACGCCATCATGATCCTATGGATGTGGTTAACAAAATAGCAACTATGTCTCCACTGGCTAACAAAAACCTCAAGGCAAACTACATGATGGATCTGTATTACATCTCTGCTGCTCAAAAGCAATCACTTAACATTGTGGTCCAAGCAGGGATCATGGATGACTGTGGATGGGATACATCCATCCAGACTATTCTTTCCTGAAGAGAAGGAAAGGCCATTCAATCAGCAAATAATGCAGCAAAATACCTTCCCCTGCCCAACAGACATATAAGATCTGGACTGTTTAAAGACAGATGCAGACTGCAGCAGCTCCTGCTGTCTGCAAGTGGAGACATTGAACAAAACATGCTCTCCATGAGCATGGCCTCAAGAGTCCCTCCATGTTTCACTGCTATCCCTGTAACTAAACAACTTCCAACACACTTTATAGGAACCCCATACAAACTATAGAATGATGTTCTCACCAGCATTGCTCACAGCCTCAGATCACATCTCTGAAAAACCTGAAAGTTTTCTGCACTCCAACTTGTTCAATATGGATATAATCAACCCCATGTTAGGTGTTTGCACCATTAACTTTGTGGGCAAAGCAAAGAAAATAAAAAGTTGGTATAAATAAAAGATAGGTAAAAAAAAAACAAACCCAAATCCACCCACCTTCCAGACAGCAGTAACATAGAACTCTACCTCTAGAAAAATGATCCTCAAATTGTGATCTAGGATGCTATGGCACACTATACTTATGCAGAAGCAGACATCTCTCTAATTAAAGGCTTAACATAATGCTAAGCATTTGCTAGAGGTGTGAATGCTGATCAACTCTCATCAGGTCAAGACAACTAGCAATCCATGGCTGCAGACCACCCTATATCAGGTATAAAATTGGATTGTATGTGTTTTTCAAAATTTAAAACAAACTTTGCTCCTTTATGCTAAGAGTTTAACAGCTCCTGTCTTAGTACACACTATATCATAAGAGCAGCAGTAAACAAAATACAAAATAGGTAGAGAAATCATGAGTGAAGATGTTCCCAGGAAGAAGGGAGGGGTGGGGGAAAGGTGTTTTAAGATTTGGTTTTATTTCTCATTATTCTACCCTGATTTTGACTGGTAATAAATAAATTTTCCCAAGTCTAAGTCTGTTTTGTCTATCGACAGTAATCCAATGAAGTTGATCTCTCCCTACCTTTATCTCGAGCCACGAGCCCTTTATTATATTTTTCTCCCCTGTCCAGCTGAGGAGGATAGAGTGGCGCTTGGTGGGCACCTGGTAGCCAGCCAAGGTCAACCCACCAGAGGTATGGAATATGGTAAGCCTCAAACTTTTGAGGGAGACTTAATAGGTTATATGAGCTGCAGGAAACCAGCTCGAACACTCATACAGCATCTCACTGCAGCAAAAGTATGAAGTGGGAATCATCAAGTCTAAAATGGCACTGAAGAGAAACTAGAAGTAAATTCAAAATTAGAGGTAAGGAAAAAAGGGCAATTAATACTCAAGAAAGTTGCTAGAGGTGGAGGTACTCCCAAATAATTGAGCTTTTAACTAACTACGCTGCTAAGACCGTCCAGCTGGTGTAGACCAAAATATTTAGAATGGAATATAAATGCAGACAGGCATCATGCTCAAGCTTACATTCAGCCATAACAAAGGCTGGAAACAAAAGGTTAAGACATATTACTAATCTAATAAACATACCTTCACACTGCTGGTGAACTTCACAATCACATCACAACATTTACAGGGAGAAATTAAGCTTAGTTACTACAGCAGAAGTATAAATATAACAAATGGGAAAGTGAATGCAAATGAGGAAGAGCAACAAAACCAAACTCAGATTAAACCTCCTGCTTTCATAAAAATATCCTAAAGCAATACAAGAAATAGTCTGCTCTTACATTCACAAAAGTAAATTCTATGGGACTATCAGTTATTTTAAGCAACTTAAAAGATGAATTGAGTGTCAAACAGATAAAATATGGTAATTTGTTAAAATTGCTATTTGCATTCTTATTGCTAAGAGGTGAAATTTTCCATATTACATCTATAGTTAACAGCTTACCCTTAACTAAGAATCATCTGTCTCTACCAAAAGGAGATAACAGAAATTAAATCATCTGAGACTCAAGAAAACCTCCAGCAAGACCTGCTCTTTTTTTAAAGGAGGGAAAGAAGGGAAGAACCCATTTCTAATCAGGTTTTTTTTTTTGTTTTGAAGTTCCCTCCCCCAGCTTGCTCCTTTCACTTTCACCTTCAACTGGCTTAATGCATTCACTTTTTCCATTTGTTGTGATTTAAGCCGGCTGGCAACTAAGCACCCCACAGCCACTTGCTTACTCCCTGCCCTCCACCCTGGTGGAATGGGGAGGGGAATCAAAAGTGAAACTTTTAGGTTGAGTATAATAACTGAAACAAATTAAAATAAAATATAATTATAGTAACTAAAAAAAAGAGAGATTAAAAACCATAGAAAAGCAAGTGATGCACAATATAATTGCTTATCACTCGCTGACCAATGCCCAGCTAGTCCCCAAACCACAATCAGCCCCTTCCAGGGCACTCTCCTCAGTTTATTATACTGGCATACTTGTACGGTATGGAATATCCCTTCAGCTGTCCTGGCCATGCTCCCTCTCAGCTTTTTGTGCAGCTCCTTCCTGGCAGAACATGAGACACTGAAAAGCCCTTGACTCAGGGTAAGCACTGCTCAGTAACAACCAAAACATCGCTGTGTTATCAGCATTATTCTCACACTGAATCCAAAACACAGCACTGTACCAGCTACTGAGAAAAATTAACTCTATTCCAGCTGAAACCATGACACCATTTAATGGGAAGTGGAAAAAATCCTATAAAGGAAGAAGACAATAATCACTGATATTAATTTGGGAAGAGAATTAAAAAATATTAGAAAATAACTACTTCCTGGGAATAATGTGTTTGGATTTCCATAGCCATATTTACAGCTAGAGAAAACCCAGCACAGAATGTCTGAAACACAGGCAATCCTGAAATAAAAGATATTTAGGCCATTCCAACAACATAAAATATTCAACTGATTGAGTAATTCAAGATTGCACTCAAAGATTTAAAGTTTAAGCTATGCATAAGCACAAGCTAGTATAGTTTTGAAACTAAACTGACATTCCATCAGGAAGCATTTACACTTGTCTGAAAAGAGGAAACTACTACTCCCATTTCCATTACTAGTTGTAGAATAAATCATTTTCTTTGTTTAAAAAGAGAAAAAAATCAATTATTGACTTGTACCCAAATGAAAAATAGAATTAAAAAATCCAGAAAGGGAGACCCTTTTTTTTTTTTTGGCCATAATTCTATCTTTCACTTATATACTAAGTATTCAGAAAGACTTAATTCTTCACATTTACAAAATTCTTTTATTGCTTTAGTTTTATTTTATAACCAATGTTTGTGTATTACTGCAAGAGTCAGGATGGTTACTGAACTAGTTTTCTTCATAAGCAAAATGGAAGTAAAAGGAGGAAAAGATGTTTTTTTAAGTGACAGAAGAAACAGAACAATGTAGTTAATTTTGGAATGTACATTTTACAAGATAAGTATTTTTAGCAACTTTCTCTGGTCACCAGAGCATTACAAGGGACTCCAGCAAAAATAATGAAGCATAATGTAGTATTTCCGGTCAAAGCAGTGGAGAAAAAGCCACTAAAACCATAGGGTTGAAAGAGTTCCAGGATGAAAGTCTAAAAACACACCAACATCACAGATGAGTCACCCTTGCATGGCTGAAGCCAACATCAGAGAGAAACATTTTTTTTTTTTCTAGATGTCCAGGGCCAACAATGGTAAAGCATCAAATGCAGACTAGAATCCTGTGGGACTACTGTAATAAAAATAAAATCTTAAGGAAAAAAATCCCACAACCAAACAAAAAAGGTACATGCCAAGGTTACCTATATTACTGTCTTGGAGTGATTTATGATTGTTATAAACACATAGTGTTGGCTTTCGCAAATATTAAGATGAGTGCTATGTGTACAATGTTGCCTTTTTTTTGCATAAGTAGCTTAGTTATGCAGACACAGTGGTAAAATCATCACTGATGGGTTTGTTTTTCTTTGTAACTCAGAATAGTTCAGAATACTTGTGGTTAAACTAAAGTATTATGACTTGTGACTTAAACATTTCCATAAAGGACATTTTTCATATTATAGCAAAACTATATAAAAGCTGCAAAGTCACAAAAAAAAAACCCTGAATGAAGCCCTAGGTGGCAGTGGTCCTTAAAGATAAGAAGCACTCAGAGTGCGGGAAAGAGGATGCATACATTCACAAAGAGATCACGATGCGTTAACACCTTTGGGGTGGGGAGGCCATCGCCCTAGGACTATCAGCTGCCAGGCCAGCACAGACCCTGACAGCAAAGGGTGGGGGTGGAAGGAACAGAGGCTTTGGAGATGTGTAGTGAAAAGTCTCTAGTCAAGAGAGCTCCTGGAACGTCCAAAGGAACCTAGCCATGGGACCCCCGAATCTTCAGACAACCATATCTGCAATGGACAGCCCAGGGGTGTCGTGACCCATCAGGGGCCCCTGCTATGGACACTTCTCTATCAACAAGGACCATCTGCTGAAACTACGGAACAGGGGTCACACGCACACGACCCCAGGGGCATAAATATCATCACTGCTCATGCTCTAAAAAGGCGGATCCATGTTAAACAGTTCCTGGAAAAGTTTGAATATGCATAAATGTCTATGAATAAGCATTAGGCTGATGCAATACGAAATGTATTTAAAGATGTCTCCTGTCAATAGCAGGTGTGCCTCTGGCAGATGGCGTCGTATTCTTTTGGTTTAATGTACCCTATTGTCATTTATTAAAACCTTTTAAATTTTAACAGGAGAGTGAACCTCGTTTTTCACGTGATGATAGTGTGTTCCATGATCCTCTGCTTTGTGCCCAAAAATGGTTAGTATCTTTAAGAGTCGGCAGCCCAGGACCGGTGTTTGTGGGGTCGGGGGTGGGGAGAGGTTTTTTCTGCTCTGGTGCGGGCGTTTTTTAAAGCTCCGTCGCTGGGTTTTTTTGTTGTTTTTTTTTTTGCTGTGCTCTGCCGCAACGTGGATTTGCTTGGCTGGCTTGGGTTTTTTTGGCTCAGGCAAAAAAGCTTTTCCTTTCCTTGGGTCGGAGAAACAGGAGTAGCGATCTTTGGGCTGCTTCTCCGAGACCAGGGGACATCGCACCGGCAGAAGCAGAGCGGCCCCGCTCCGCCCAAGCCTCTGTGAGCTGAGCTGAGCCGAGCGGAAGAAAAACACACCGAAGACTCCAGCCTAGCTGCTTGCGCGCTGCCAGAATAAAGCCTTGTAGAGGCGCTGAAGTTCGAATGCGAAAGTGAGAGATCGGACGCCGAGAACCGAGAGAACCAGACGAAGCCAGTCATATGGAGCTGCTGGAACTGCTCCGTGAAAGTTCCTGTTTTTTTCCCGAGTGGGAAGCTGGCGCCATCTTGGATCGCGTGTCGACAGTGGGTATTTCTCCGGCACGTTGGGTTTTTGTTCCGGTGGGCGTAAGGTCTAACCATTTAATGTCTAGCAGTTATTTACTTTTTTCCCCCTTGCCTTGTGAGCATTCTGTTTGTTACTAAACCGTTGTGGTTTTTTCCACTTTCATCTATTAGTATTAATTTCCTATTGGTGGAAAGGGATTGTTGGAACCCTTTAGAGGAGATGACTCATTCCAGAGTGTCCTCTTTTACTGAGACAATTGCAAATCAGAACATCCTTAATGACCCTGCCACACAGTCTAAACCCACACAAGGGGACATACTGTATGAAGACAGCTTCTTGTGGTAAACAGCTTTTTCATACTGTTGTTAAGGTAGATCCTCATTTGCTTCTCTGTGTGAATTATTAGTTGATAAAGCAAACCAATATACAGAAGTCCACATCATCAAAACTGGCTGAAAAGACTTGTTATACTTCTCTATATTAGGCATACATAACCTCTTTCCAGACATACAATGCAGAACAAGGCTTCATGTAAGAAAAACAGCTTTCCAAAAACACAGAAAACTGTATGCTAGTCACTTGCATATCATTTTGTATTTATAAAATATAAACATCTGGTAATTCAGATAAAAATTTATGTATGTGTACCCTAATTTCTGGGAGTTGCATTCTGTATAGCACTTAGAATAGGTAAAGGGTAGGTGTGTGTGGGCGGGGGAGCCCGATGTACGTTCTTCTACGAAGCCAATATTGGCATGTTCAGAGAATACAGATGCTCCTCTAACAATGCAGGTAAGGTTAGTATGCAATTTTCTACAGAAGTAATTTAGGAGTCCACTCCTTCCTCTAAAGCTACACACTAATTCTCCTTGAATGAGCAAGGCATATGTCCTAGATGGCCTAGGTGACCCAAAATCCTGTATTCCATATCTTCTCAATGTCAACCCGTGCAAGGTAGTTTACTGTCTCTTTAAGACCTGGAGTCGGAAGCGAAACCTCTGTGTTTTACTTGAAAGAGGAGGTGTGCAGGGTCCCTTTAAAAACAGGGAATGGTCATAGACAGTGCTCTCTTTTGTTCTCTCCTGATTCTCGAGAGCCTCAGGACAATTGGGGTCTCCAATGGGCTGTTTGCCGTGGTTGCTATAGCAACCATTGCTTTTTTGGAGCTGGGGAAGATGTCTCTTCGGACTTTTCGCCGCTGCCGCTCGGGACACCAGGGGTCGGAGCCGCTCCATGACTTTCCAGCTGCTGAGGGGAGTCAGCTCTGCAACTGCCGGGAAGTTTCTTCCAGTGTTTCGGCAGTATTGGAACCTTTTGGACAAAAATAGTTTTTCCAGGTTTTGTTTTTCCCTGTTCCCGTTGTTGGGGGAGGGGAGGGAATTTTGAAACCGCGGAGGTTCATTTACCGTGTGTTTTCCTTTGTTCTCTCTGCCGCGTGGCCCAGACAGGAGACTACCATTTTTGTCTGTGCTCCCCGGAACAATTAGGGGGGCCTCCTTTACATTTGAGGGTAAGGGTTGAACCGGTTGCCTTTGTATTTCTTGGTTATTGCTGTTTGCTTTTAGTAAACTGTTATTTTTTCACTTAGATCTCTTCGTATTTGTTTCCTCTGATTGGTAGAGAGGAGAGGTTGAAAACTAAGGGGGAGGTATCTTCTTTCAAAGTCTCCACCCAGTAAAATTTTCTTAAACTAAGACAGCATACCATTCTTCCTTGCCAGAGCCAAGGAGTTCTTAGGAATATTTATCTGTAACCTGCAGCACCCTGTGATAAACATACATTATAGTGTTGGCTTTCGCAGATATTAAGATAGATGCTATGCGTGGTGCATCATAATATAATGTTGTTTTTTTGCAGAAGTAGCTTAGTTATGCAGATATAGTTGGTTTTATTTTTTTGTAACTTAGACATAGTTGTAATATAGCTGATGTTGTTTTAGAGTACTTGTAGTTAACTTGCAATAACTGAAATATTATAGTTTGTGAATTAAATATTTCTATGAAGGACTTTTTGCAAATTATAGCAAAATTATACAAAAGCTGCAGAGAGGGTCACCAATGGTTCACTCAGGTTTTATGAAACTTCTCAGATCAGCCGGTAAATCAGCAATCGGACGAACAAGGACAATCCCGTTCGGGAACTCCATGCTTTTATTATAGTTACCTTAACTCTGGCAACCAGCCTACTATGTACACTCAAAAGTATTGGCTATCAAGCTCTATGTCCAGGGGAGGCTGGTGAACCAGTGTCCCTCAGGGCTCTGTCTTGGGACCGGTGCTCTTTAATATCTTTATCAATGACATAGACATTGAGACTGAGTGCACCCTCAGCAAGTTTGTAGATGACACAAAGCTGAGCAGGGCAGTTGACAGAACAGAAGGACAGGATACCATCCAGGGAGACCTGGACAAGCTCAATAAATGAATCCAAGGGAAGGAACCTCATGAGGTTCAACAAGGCCAAGTGTGAGGTCCTCACTGGGTCAGGGCAATCCCAGACATGATACAGACGGGAGGAGAACTCATTGAGAGTGGCCCTGTGGAGAAAGACCTGGGAGTTCTGGTGGATTAAAAGCTGAGCATGAGCCAACAGTGTACGCTTGCAGCACATAAGACCAACCACATCCTGGGCTGCATCAAGAGATGTTGCCAGCAGGTCAAGGGAGGTGATTCTACCCCTTTCCCCTCATGAGACCCCACCTGGAGTACTGCATCCAACTCTAGGGTCCTCAGCACAAGAAAGAAGTGAACCTGTTAGAGCAGGTCCAGAGGAGGGCCATAAAGATGCTCTGAGAGCTGGAGCACCTCTCCTATGAAGACAGGCTGAGAGAGCTGGAGTTGTTCATCTTAAAAAGAAGGCTTCAGGGAGACCTCATTGCAGCCTTCCAGTACTTAAATGGGGGGCTTATAAAAAGGAGGGAGGGACTTTTTATATAGGCACATAGTAACAGGACAAGTGGGAATGGCTTCAAATGGAAAGAGTAGGTTTAGATTAGATGTCAGGAAGAAATTCTATACTGTGAGGGTGGTGAGGCACTAGCACAGGTTGCCCAGGGAAGTTGTGGATGCCTCATCCCTGGAAATGTTCATGGCCAGGTGTGATGGGGCTTTGAGCAACCAGGTCTACCTCTTTAAGGTCCCTTCCAACCCAAGCCATTCTATGATTTCATAGGTTATGATAAAAGTTAAAAAATCATAAAGGTAACTTTTTCCTTATCACAAAAGGTAGAGCTGTAGACATGAGACCTGCATCAAAAAGATTTACTACCACTATACTAGTAACATATAGTTTTAGAGGAGTAAAATCAACAAACAACCTCAAATCATAAAATTGATCAGCAATGTACTTAGTCTTGGGGGTTTGGTTTCACGTTAATCAGCAATCCTAACCCCTGAGTATTTTAGTAGGCAACCAAAGCTAACAAAATGAAGCATTAAGCACACTTCCACAATTACAACACCTACCAGCTTATCACAAATGCTAATATTTGTAGTGAAGATAGCTTTGGGCTTCAGCTTCTGATAACCCTAAGTGGCAAGAGAATGCAGAGATCTGGAAGGGAGAGAGAATTACTTCATTGCACTAGAGCAACATATGTGGCTGTCTGGCAGCTAGAGAGACTAGCTATCCCTGAGGTTTTTGTCTTCCATCTCTTGGTTGGTTTTTTTTTATTTTTGTCTGCATGTGCCATTGAATAAATGGTGGTGTTTTTTGTATTTTGTTTCCTTTTCCTCTGTCGAAGGATAGTTGTGTTTCTTGGCTTGACAGTGAAAATTAGAGGAGTTATATGTTACTAGAAGTGCTGCCTTTTTTTTTTGGGGGGGGGGGGTCCTTAGTCAAATAGCTTAGGTAATGTAAAACCTGTCTTGGAGGTCAAACCACAGCCTGTTGAATTCCACTAACTTGCTTAAATAAATCTAAATGACAAATTAAATTATGTTTAATTGTATAATTTGTCCTCCTTCCTTAGATTGCATTTGCTCCCTTGGTTGTTCAGTTCTGTTTTTTTTTCCCATTTCCGCCTGCCTTTCCAAAATTTTCACTGTCTCAGTCTATGTTATCTGGAAAATGTGGATGTTCTGTGTGTGAGACAATAAAGACAGAAAAGCCTCATATTGCATTTTATCGTTAAACTCTATGCATGTTCATAGAGGTTATTACATGCTACAACACTATCTAGAATCTGTTTAATAGTCAGAATAACTAGCTTTTTAAAGGTCAGGGTTGCGAAAAACTAGGTTTATTTTTTTGTTTAAATTTAAAGTTTAATAAGGACAATAGGGGACAAAGCAATAAAGCAAAGATACAGTGCTGGGTGCTTGGCTTTCATCTAAAAAGCACACTACTTATTGATGGAGACATCTTAACTATTTTTTGTATTGTATTAGCCTAATACTTATTTATAGGTATTTATGCATATTAAACTTATTTTTAAGCTAGTTTGCATGTTTTAGGAACTGTTTAGCATGGCTTTTCCTTGGTCCCGCCTTTTTAGAGCATGCATATTCCTCGTGCTTGTGGTTTAGAGGGTCGTATGTGTGGCCTTGTTCCGTGGTTTCAGCAGGTGACAGTGTTACAGTCAAAGTGTTCCGTAGCAGGGTCTTTGTGGGCCATGACACCCCCTGACGTCCATGTGGATAAGCTTGTCCTGGGTGTTGGGGCCCCTTCACCTGAGCTCCTTTGCACAGCAGAGGACGGGCGTTTTACTGCTTCTGACTAGAGGCTTTTTTACTACACATCCAAGCCTTCTCCTTCCCCACCCCCCCTTTGGTGTAGGGTCTGTGCTGGTCCGGCAGCTGATAGCCCTGGGGGTATGGTTCCACAAGGTGCTAAGCATCATGCTCTTTGTGAATGTATCTTCTCTCCAGCTCTGAGTTGTTACTTATCTTTGATCAAGGAGCAGTGCAGCCAGGGCTCCATTCAAGGACCAGTAAAATTTTCTTAAACTAAGACAGCATACCATTCTTCCTTGCCAGAGCCAAGGAGTTCTTAGGAATATTTATCTGTAACCTGCAGCACCCTGTGATAAACATACATTATAGTGTTGGCTTTCGCAGATATTAAGATAGATGCTATGCGTGGTGCATCATAATATAATGTTGTTTTAGAAGTAGCTTAGTTATGCAGATATAGTTGGTTTTATTTTTTTGTAACTTAGACATAGTGTAATATAGCTGATGTTGTTTAGAGACTTGTAGTTAACTTGCAATAACTGAAATATTATAGTTGTGTTTAAATATTTCATATAAGTATATTTTTTAAATTATAGCAAACAATATAAAAGCTGCAGAGAGAGCCACAAAGATT
>VKON01000661.1:0-16657 GCA_009741485.1 Malurus cyaneus samueli | reverse complement strand
TCTATCTGTGCCCAAAAATTGTTACTGTATCTTTAAGACCCTACAACTGGGGACTTGGGTGTGCTGGTGGGGTGTGATCACGGGTGTTTTAAAAAATTGTCTCAGAGGCAGTTTCCAGGTCTTTGCCGCATGGTATTTGCTTCACTGGCTGCTTGGCCTTTGTTCAGGCAAAGGCTTTTCTTTCCTTTTTGGGTTCCCTTTTAGTTTTTGGGATTTTTTTTTTCCTTGGCTCAGGGAGACTGCTGTTACTGTTTTTGAGCTGCCTCAGGATGAATTCCGCAACTGCCTGGCCACAGTGCCGGGGCATCGCACCAGCAGGAGCAGAACAACGGACCCTGCTCTGTCCTGGGTCGCCATCAGCAGCGCCAAGCCAGGGAGAGAAAACACCGAGTGGCCCCAGCCCAGCTCCTTTATTTTGCCATGCCAGCTCTCTTGTGCCTTGCCGTGGGGAAAGGGTTGGCCCCAGACGAGTCGTCGGATCTTTGTCTGCCGCTGGAACTGCTCCGTGAAGCTCCTGCATTTCTGAGAGGGATCTGATGCCATCTTGTCCCTTTGTCCTACAAGCCTGAGATCGTCCCTGCTGGGTACCATATCAGGAAGGGTATTTCAGACATTTTGGGTTTCTCTTTGTTCTTGTAGGGATGGGGACATGATTTTTTAGAAGTTTGGTATCTTAGCAGTTATTTACTGTGATCTTTTGCCTGTTGCTGTTCTGCTTGTTAGTAAACTGTTATTTATTTCACTTATTTACTTGTATTTGTTCCTTACTGGTAGAAAGGGATTGTTTGAGCCTATAAAGGGAGAGAACTCATTTCAGAGTGTTCTCCTTTAAATTGTCTCAAACCTAGACATTGCCATTACTGAAACTTGGTGGGATGAATCCCATGGCTGGAGTGTAACTATCAGTGGCTATAAGGCTGTTCAGAAGAGACAGGGGAGGAAGGAAAGGAGGAGGGGTTGCTGATGCAGGGGAGTTAGAAATGAAAAGATAACTTCTCAGAAACTGCTTGCTTAACAGTATATATTACTAACTGCTTGCTAGACAGTGTTTATTGTTTACTTAACATTTATTGTGTTTATCAAAGCAGAATGAGAAGTAAAAGATTATTGACAAAAGCAGAGACTGTGACCCAGCTTGTGTTCGTGGACCCCCTACTCTAGCTAAAACCAGAGCTGTTGTTTGGACTTGAGCCAGGAACTCAGAGCATGCGCAAGACAGAAAGGTGAAAAGTTCAAAACAAGAGGAGGAGAAGGAGTATTTTACTTCCCCCGAGACCCCCGGAGCCCACGTACCAAATAACATGCGCAGGCGTGAGCACATGGAAAATGACTTTTAAACTCATTATAATACGAAGCAGGGATAGGTCATGCATAAGTATAGGCGTATTGTGAAACTCAATGCATAGTGTATACATGTAACTCAGATATTATACCAAGCAATACCATGCTGAGTGCTATGTGAGTTTTGGAAACTACCCCTGCGCCCAGCTCTGCAATTAAACATATCTACTTTACAACTCTAAAATTTTTCATAGTAAGTTGGAATGTTTGCTCTAGATCATATGATCATTTTGGCTGAGCCAGCAGGAGAAGCCTCTGTCCAGTGCGGGGGCTGGCCGAATTGGGACTCTTTGGTGATCCCCAGTCTCTTTTCCCTGGAAGAACTCTGCTTCCGGTACGTCCACCACCCGGGTAGACAAGTATCTACTGGCACTTCATAGGAACGGTATGTTTATCAATCAGGCACAGTCTACAGGGTGTACTGTAGCCAGGGCTTGGTAAGACGCGGGGATGCCTAAGTGCACAACGCAATCCCTGACGGGCTGCAAGCGCGGCTGGTTGCTGGCCGAGAAAGAATTTCGCAAGAGATCTGCTGCAGGAGAGATCGATGCGACAGAAGTTCTGCTGCAACCCGAGTACAGACCTGCCAGTGACTGTATAAAAGGCAGGAGAAAGGGTGAGCAGAAGCTGTTTGTGTGTGTTTGTGTCTTGGGTTGATTTTTGTGCCAATTTTGTTCTGTATTCCTTTTCTGTTGGCATATACGCTCAAAAGATGTTCCTGTATCTTTAAATGTAACCGGAGAAGAAGCAGGGGCAGGGGAGACAGGGGGGTTTAAAAGCCAGACGCTCCACACAGATCCGGGCTTTTTCCAGCTCAGCTCTGGCTCAGCTTTCTCTCCGTGGTAGTCCTTCTGCTTGCCGGAGCGCAGCGCAGTTACATTGTTACAGTTTCGGCTGTTAGCTCGGCAAGCTCTACTCGACCCCCCCGTCTGCTCTCCTCTCCGATCCTCCTCAGCTCGGGAGAAAAGAACCGCGTCGGCTTCACCTGGTCAGGATTGTGGAAGCGAAAACCGGGCTGCGCAGAGAAACACACAGAGTCCTCTGACCCCGTCACGAGAGAAGAAAGTGACTGGGGTACAAGTTTTTTTTTTTTTGTTTTTTTCTTTTTACTTTGGATTTTTTTTTTTTTTTTTTTCTGTTGTTTTTTTTTCGTTTCTTTTTTCCCGGGGACGGGAGGCACCATTTTGTCGGCGCCGCGTGGTGGCGAGGTTTTCTTTTGAATATCCAACCGTTACTCTGTATCTGTGTACAGGAGGAAGGCGCCATCTTGTCGGCGCCGCCGTAGCGGGTTGTTTTTTCTTTTGAATTATACTAACCGTTACTTTTTATCGTGTCCTAGTGGGCACTTTTTGTAAATGACAATTACTATTTTTTTCTTCTCTTCACTTGTTTTTTGCCCAGATCTATTATCTCTGTTGGATGGGGGAAAAATGACAGTATTCATTTTCATTTTCAAGGAACACGTTTCTCTGGTACGTTTCTCTGAAATATGTCTCAAACTGAGACAAATTTTGGCGCCCAACATTTGGGGCTAAGAAGTGAAGAGAAAATTGTAATAATTGTATTTGGTTTTAAATGCTTGGAATTTGTTTCTCGTTAGAGTCACATGCTGTTTGAAGTAAGTTTTGTCATTCTTTCTCTAGGTTTATTTGCCTATCCATATATAGGGACAATTTTGTCCCTTGATGGAATGGTTTTATAGATCAGGGACACAAATTCGTGTTGCTATTTTTATAGGTGTTGTAGTGATGATTTATAAAAGATTTAAGAGAGGTATGGGAGCTTTGAAAATTGGTATGCTATGTTGTTTCTCCTTCCTAGTCTCTAGTAACCTGTTTTGGGGTTTTATTAGTAATTACAGCCTGCTAAGGAAATTAGTAGGATTATGTTTCCCAGCTTTATCTTCCTTTTTTCCCCTTACAAATCTGACACATGCACCTTATTGAGAATGTTCAGTTTTCCCCTGATGTAAAGATGCTATTTCCTGTGTGTTTTATCCTAGGTAGGAATGGTCTATATGGTCTGCAGCAAATTCTAAAATCAGAGTCTAGATTTCCAGAGGGCTACCAGACACCTTCCCCATGTGTGAAATCTGCTGTGTGGGATATGGGAAAAATATGGCAAATACTGAAGAATTTGTCTGAACCAATAGCTTTCAACCTTTCCGCCTGAAAAAGTTTCAAACCCAGCTGAAGTGGGGAAATACTGAAGAGAGAACTGCAATGAGACTGTAAGGAATAAGAAGCTCATTGCATATGCTGGGTACCTGGTAATGTTTATCGCACAACTGCTAATGTGTAGGCAGGAACAGAGTCCGGAGGGACCAAAGGACAAGTCAGCAGACACCCTGAGTCACTCAGGCTGCAGCTAAACCAGACAGTGAGCTTACGCCAGTAGCAGTTGCCCCTATCCAGAGAAAGAAACATAAAACCAAATCCATTGCCCCGTAGATGATCGATGGGCAGCCATAACCTCACAGCCAAGCAGGGGAATCTGAACCAGGAGTTAATTGTTGAGTCTCTGACCCCAGAAAATATTCGTGGCTAAGGGTAGATTACAAAATGACAGCCTAATGAATTTGATATTGGGTCTGGCTGGTCCTTGTTGGGACACGCACAGGGAAATATGTTGGATGGTGGTGAAGCGATACATTTGGGATCCCTGTCAGGTGATGCTTGCTATTGACCAAGGGATGGCGAGTGGGTCTGAACCTCTCAGTCTCTGGGCCGAGCTCCTTAAAAGTGTGTAGGGAAAGATACATGTTGTAGGAAGATCTCCAGATACAATCAGACCTTGTGGAAGACCATAGAACATGGGATTAAATGCTTGAGAGAGCTGTCAGTGTTGAGATCATTTTCTCAAATGATAAACAATAGGAGCCCAGACATTGGTAAAATGCACACGCTGATGTGCTAAAACTTGTGCGACTTGGGCCACAAAAATATGCCTCTGCTTTAGCGATGATGAAATGCAATGAAGGGGATGAGAGCTGTACTTGCTGTGGCGAAAAAGCTCCGTGCATATGCAGATACTGTGCATGGCCCTACACATGCAAGAATTTAGCTGTGGAAACAAGCCCTGTCAGAGCGCATACAGAAAGTGAGAACAAAATTGAGGAGAATCATAGCAGCTGAGGAGAAGAGATTAAGGAAGGCCTTCTCCAAATTGCATCTGTTCAGACCAGAGGGCCTATCACCAGGAGAGACGTCCCCGCCGAGAAACGAGGGATGCACTCTCACGACAAACCTCTGTACTTTTCACTCTGTGAGCATGGGGAAAACATGAGAATGTGGGATGGAAAACCAACCTTCTGCCCTGGCAGCACGGGTGCCTGGAATTGAAGAATGGCAATGCTCAGAGAGAAGAGGTTTCCCCAGAAGAGAAGTAGCCCCAGTGTCCCACAACCAAGCTGCCCAGTATAACGGAAGGCAGAATGACATGTCCAACCCTCTGGAAGGAACATCTGCAATGTATGCCCAGGGAGAGGAAGTGACAACCAGTGCTAGAGGGGCCCTCGCTCTAGGCCAGGTAGAGCAAGGGAGAACACGTGCCTTTTGGACTGTGTGGATTACGTTGGCCTGGCACAGCAGAACCACAGAAATATGAGCTTTGTCAGACACTGGTGCACAGTGCACACTCCTTCCTTTGCGACATGTTGGGACAGAATCTTGTTTCTATTGCTGTGTGACGAGGAGGATCGCAAGACCTGACTCTGGTGGAAGCTAGGTGAGCCTGACTGGAAAGGAGTGGAGGAAGCATCCATTGTACTGGTCCAGAGGCCCCATGTATCCTGGGAATAGACTTCCTCCGAAGTGGTATTTCAAAGACCCAAAGGGACTCAAGGTGGGCTTTCGAATAGATCTGTGAGACGTAGAGGCGTCAGCAAGTAACACCTTGCCTGGAGACTGATCCGAGAATCCCTTCTGTTCAGTTGGACTCCTCAAGGTGGAAGACCAACATGTTCCAGCTGCAACATCAACAGTGCACCCCGGCAGTAAAGAACAGAACCGAGATGCTGTGATTCCTATTTAAATGATCCGTGAGCTGGAGAGCCAAGGGTGGTCAGCAAGGCCCACTCACCCTTTCAACAGCCCCATCTCGGCCTGTAGCAAATCTTGAAGGAGAATGGAGACTTGACTGTAGGACTATGTGGCTTAAATGAAGTGACTCCACTCATGAGCTGCTGCGCATGCCGGACATGCTGGAAGTCAGTACTGACTGGAGTCCAAAGCAGCAGAATGTAGGCACCACTGACATCGCAAACGACGTTCTTCTCCATTCCTCTAGGCAGCAGTGTGCAGGCCTCAGTTGTGCTTTCACCTGGAGGGGTGTGCAGTACGCCTGGAACCAGAGCTGCCCCAGGGGTGGAACACAATCCCTACCATCATGCCATGGGCTATCCAGGCTGACTGGAAAAGGTGAGGCTCCTGGAAAATCTTCAGATATATGATGACATATTGTGTGGGGAATACAGCAGCAGAAGTTAATTTGAGAAAGGGGAAAGCATCCAGATTTCCTGAAAGCAGGTTTTGCTCATCAAAGCAAAGCAAAGTACAGGAGACCTGCCGAGGAATCAGTTACTTGGGTGTAAAGTGGCAAGATGGACGAGCATCAGATCCCTCACAGAGGTCATAATAAGATCACAGTCGATGTCTCCACTGACCAGCAAAAAGGAGACACAGGCTTCCTGGGTGCCATTGGCTTTTGAGGATGCACATCCCCCGAATACAGCCAGATCGGAGCCCCCTCTCTATTGGTGACCCGCAAGAAGAATGATATTCCACTGGGCCTTGAACAACAGCTTCAAGGCCTTTCGAGCAGTCAAGCATAGAAATGCGCGTAAGCAGCGTAAGCTCTCTCGGCCCCAGTCCAGGAAAGGACCAGAGGTGAAGAAACGTGCCTCTACCCTCGTCAGCGATGGGAGGCCTCGAATGCGTCTCTATCGTCCGTGGCAAGCCTGAGCTCAAGCCTTCGTGCTCGCACAAATGCGTCGCCCTGGACAGAAAGGTCTGAGCTTGCGAGGCTGTGCCAACGGAGATCTTTGGATGGCGCGATAGCTACGAGGTCTGAGGCCAGCTACACCCCAACAGAGAAGGATATCTTGGCAGCCTATGAAGGGGTCCAAGCGCTTCAAGGTGATTGGCACTGAAGCCCAACCCTCCTGGCACCCCGATTACCAGTGCTGGGGTGGATTTAAAGCAAAGTCCCTTCTACCCACCACCCACCAATGCCACTACCTGGAGCAAATGGATCGCTTCATTACTCAGCGCGCCCGTTAGGAGAACCCGAATCGCCCTGGGTCTTGGAAATAATTACAAATTGGCATGAAGCTGAAGATCTTTGATCCTGCTGATGAGAAAGAAGAACAAGAACAAGTACCACGGGCTGAGGAACTCCATTGTACAACCAATGCCAGCAGAGTATAAGTGGCTACGCTCTTTTCCTGATGGTTCCTGTCACATCGTCGGGATGAACCGAAAGTGGAAAGCAGCCTGTGGAGCCCCACACGACAGGTTGCACAGGCACAGAAGGAGAAGGTGGATCAAGTAATGTTGCGAACTCAAAGCCATCCATGCTGGCCTTGGAAATTGCTGAAGAAAGAGTGGCCAAAAGCTCTACCTTAAACCGATTCATGAATGGATGTCCGTGCTTTGGGTGGCTGACAAATGAAAAAGCCAATGGCTATCGTAGGGGAAAACCGAATCTGGGTTTGAGATGGAAGGACATTGACGCCGGTGGAGAAGCTTACCTCGTGGAAGTCTCCATGCTAGAGTCCATGTTCCTCAGAAGAGAGATCTGGGCCAAGTGACTGACAGCATTGAACACCGGAGCAACGAGCAGGTAGATCGGATGCAAAGATAGGGGTTTCCCAAATCGACTAGGATTGGCGACACAAGGGTGGTTGTTCCTAGCTCGATGGGCCCATATTGCATCAGGCCACCAGGGCGAGATGCCACATATAAGTGGGTCACGAGACCGAGGTGTGGATCTACCATGGACAGTTCTCTCCAGGTTATCCACGACTGTGAGACATGCGCTGCCATCAAGCAGGCCAAACAGGGTGAAGCCCCTGTGGTATGGGGGAAGATGGGACAAGTACAAGTACAGAGAGCCTGGCAGGTTGATTACATCACACTCCCCAGACCCGTCACGGCAAGCGCTATGTACTCACAAGGTAGAAGCCACCATGTGGATTAGGGAGACCTACCTGTACCTCACCACTGCCCTGGACACCATCCTGGGTCTTGAAAACAAGGTCCTTTGGACGGCATGGTACTCGAGAAGAATTGAGTCTGACAACAAAACTCATTTCAAAAACAGCCTCTATAAACACCTGGGCCAGAGGGAACATGGCATTGAGTGGCCGTCAATAGTTACCAAAAATATCCCATTACCATGCACCTGTGCGGCAAAGTGGACAAAACGGGCTGGACTTAAAAACCCACCTTTCAAGGCCTGGGCGGGGTCTTTCAAACTGGGCAACAGCAACTAGCAAAGCGCACCGATGGTTACAAACCACACAAGAGCGTTCCACCAACCGAGCGGCCCTGCCCATCTGAACTCCTGCACACAGTAGTGGAGACAGAGGTCCCAGCAAGTACTCTCTCCAATGGTCTGATTTTAAGTGAGATCACTACATGCTTGGATTAATTCCTGCCTTCAGAGCAAAGACAAAACCCATCCGTGGGTTGTATTTCGCATCAGGCTCATGGCCGAGCTTCTACTAACATAGGTGAGTCATCATAGAAGGACGATGGAGAACTCGTGTACATCAGGGGGGATTAGCATCTTGCAAGTGAAAACCCGCATGCTAAACTGGTTGGGCATGACTATCATCTAATGTTTGCTGAGATGTCACTAATTTTTTGATGATTTATTATGCTGGTATAGTACTACGCTATCATATACTATGTTTTCCGTTATTTTTTTTCTCAATAGTTACAAATGTATTCGTTATTTCGGCATCTAAAAGCACAACCTAGATATGGTGAAGGGGTGACACCCATGTCTTGGCGTGAATTTTTGTGCCAGAAACTTCTTTGATATAATGTAATTTCCTATATCCTTATTGGTAACTACATCCACCAGAACCTCAAAGTACAGAACTGTCTCTTGAGAGGGCTAACGTGGAAGAATAGCACGCGCCCTGGGAAAGGCGCCAGGGGTTTTAAAACCAGGTCGCCACGACATGAATCCTACGTACTTTTTTGGGGGTGTCCAGACTCCGTTTCTCTGCACTCAGCTTCTGCTCAGCTCCCTGTCATCGTGGAGTCCTTCTAGGCTTCGCGAGTGCAGACCAGTTACATTTTGTTACAGTACTTCGCTGTTACCGCTTCGCAGACACTCTCCTCAGCGACCCCCAGTGCAACTCTCGCGTCTCCCTAGCGATTACCTCATCCCAGCCAGGAGCAAACCGCGCGCTTCACCGGTCCGGCGAGATTAGGGAAGCGAAACCGGGCTGAGAACAGCAGGTAACACAACGCGAGCTCCTCTGACCCTCACAGAGAAAAAGACTGGGTACACAGTTATACTTTTTTTTTGTTTTCTTTATTTATGCTTTTGCCACTGTTCGGAAAACTGGCCACGTGGTTGTTTTCTTTTCGCTTCTCTTTTTTCCCGGGGAGGAGAGGTGCCATTTTGTCGGCACCGCGTGGCGGGAGTTTTTGAAATATCTGACGTTACTCTGTATCTGTGTACAGGGGGCGCCATCTTGTCGGCCCGCGTACGGGGGGTTTTTCTTTTGAATAATCTAACAGTTACTTTTAATCTTGTCCTGTGGGCACTTTGTTTGTTAAAATAATATTACTTTTTTTTCTTTCTTTCATTTCAGTTTTTCGTTCTATTTTCTTATTGTGAGAAAAGGAAAAATATCAAATTTATTTTCATTTCAGAGGAAACATTTCTCCTGTAACAAGTTTTTCCTCTGAAAACATTGTCTCAAAACCCAGACAGTTTGCTATAAGAGCTCCGAAACTGAGTGTGTGTGTGAGGAGACCCGGATCACAGAAGTGAAGCACGGACCAGAACCAGGAAGTGCGCTGCCCAAGAGCCCGGATTCAGGAATCTTTTGCAGAAAAAAAAAAAAAAAAAAAAAAAAAGAAAACTCTGTAGCCACAGTAAAGAAAGACCATTTCAGGTACTCCTTACCACTTCACTGCAAATTAAAATCAAGAAGCAGAACGCCTAGATTCATCATACCAGAGTAAAGAAGACTCATAATTCTCCATAGAAAGTCACGTAAGTTCAAACAAGAAAATTATTTTTCTCACTGAAGTATATATTGGGCAAATTTTGAAACTCAGTGAATGTGTAACATATAACCAGATATATACCAAGCAATACCATGCTAGAGTGCATATGTGTTTTAGAAAACTACCTCCTGCATGCCCAGTGCTGCAATAAACATACCTACTTTACAACTTAAAATTGTATAAGTTATGAAGTTTTGCCTAGACCATTTTTTAATCATTGTGATGTACATCAAGAGGTGGATTGTGTAGAGTTGTCTCTGAATGTCCTAGTTGACTTAGGTGACTCAAAAAATTGTGTATTCCATTTCTTCTTTGAGTCAATCTGTGCAGTTTGTTTTAAGTCGCTTTAAGACCCAGGAGTCAGGAAATGGAACCTGTGTGTTCTACCCTGGGTTCTCAAAAGGGGGATAGTGTCCCTTTAAAACAGGAAACAAACATGAGCCAAGCTCTTTTTGTTCTCTCCAGGCTCGGGAGGAGCTTGCCTCTGGCAGGTATCAGAGTCAAAACCTGAGAAACTGCATTTCACAATGTGAAACTTTTTCGGAGCAGATTTTTTGCAACACCTATGCATTTGTTTCTTTGGTTTTTATCTTTTGTGTTTTCAGGTCTTCTTTTTGTCTCCTAGAGGCTGAGCTTTTTTTCTTATTTTGCCGTTGGGAATTTTGCAATACCTTCATCCTGTGCCTTCGTTTTGCAAGGAAAGTCAAGTCTGTTTCATGACTTCCATGCTTGCCCGTCCAAGCTACCTGCCGTTTACCGAGGAGGGGGGCTTGGCTTGACCCTGCGGGAGGTGTTTTTTTAAGACCTTTGCACGCGCCATTGGGACCAGTGGGCCCAGGACTGGCATCTTTTCAGTGCCTGGCGGGACCGTTTCTTTACCCACCTCCCTCCTCCCTCCCACCCCGTCCCCTGCAAAGCAGCAGTGACTCAGAGTTGCAGCACCAACACCAACTGGATCCAGCTGGGCTGAAAGAGAGCAGGGAGGCTGACACTGCAGGGCCGGAACTGCCCCAGACAATGTCAACACCCCCTATCTGCCACCAGAACTGCTTCGTAACCTCCTACCTTCCCGTATTTTTGTTCCAGGGGGAAAGCTGAGCTGAGAGGGACTTCTCTGCCATCTTGTTTTTGCCTCTTCGCCACACGGGCTGCTATGGTGGCTGCCATCTTGGGGAGGGGCTTCTTTGCCAATCTTGTTTTCTTTGTTCCTGGGAGTCATGGATTAGACATTTTGTATTATACGGTTCTGCTGTTTTTTCTTTATAGTAAACTTATTTTTCACTTATATCTTCTTGCATTCATCTCTCCTTATTGGTGAAAGGTGAGTCGTTAAAACTAAGGGGAAGTAACTCATTTTGGAGTCACTGCCTTTAAATTGTCTTAAATTAAGACACGAAGAACAGCCATGTGCAGGTAAAAACCTCTCCTATGAGGAAAGCCTAGAAAATTGGGATTGTCTCAGCTGGAGAAGAGAAGGCTTGGGTGACTTATTGTGAGCCTTCCAGTGCCTGAGGGAAGCCTACAAGAAAGATGGGAGAAGGACTATTACAGGGACGGAGCACCAGGACAAGGGGCGAATGGCTTCAACACGACGGAAGGTTATAATTATGGTTTAGGAAGAAATTCTTGACTATGATGGGTGGTGAGGCCACTGGAACAGGATTCCAGAGAACTGTGGAATTCCCACTCAGGAAGTGTTCAAGGCTAGTGTGTTATAAACACATATTATATGTTGGCTTTTGCAAATATAAAATGAGTGCTATGTGTGTGTTAAATACATATTGTAGTGTTAGTTCTCACAAGAGATTAAAGTAGATCTATGTGTTGTGCATCATGTATATATTGTATTTTTTGTAGAAGAAGTTTATCTGCAACATAGTTTGAAAATTATCAACCGATTTTCTTTTGTAACTCAGATATAGAATATTTGTGGTTAAACTGAAATTTATGATTTGTGACTAAATATTTCATAAAGGATATTTTTTCATATTATGCAAAACTATACAAAAGCTGAGAAGAAAGTCACCAAAAAAAAAAAAACGCAAACCCCAAAAAAGACAAACCCTGAAATGGGCCACTAGGTGGCAATGGTCCTTAAAGATACAGAACAGCTCAGAGCTGGGGAGAAGGCATACATTCACAAAGAGATCACGGACTTTAACACCTTCCGGGTGGTGAGGCCACCGCCCCAGGACTATCAGCTGCCAAGCCAGCACAGACCTGAACAGCGAAAGGTGGGGGTGGAAAGGAATCAGTAGGCTGTGGTGTGAAAAATCTCTAGTCAGGAGCTTGTAGAATTACTCCTCATTTGCTATCAAAGGAGCCTGGCTGGTGGACCCCAACCTTTGGATGGGTCTTATCTGCACTGGAAAGCGTCAGGGAGTGTTGTGGACCCCTGTTATAAATATTTCTCTATCGACAAGGACCATCTGCTGAAACTACGGAACAGGGGTCACACCCACAACCCCCGGGGCCTAAAAATCACACCGCTCATGCTCTAAAAAGTGGATCCATGTAAACAGCTCCTGGAAAAGTTTGATATGCATAAATGCATATGAATAAGCATTAAGCTGATGCAATACGAAATATTTAAAGATGTCTCCTGTCAATAGGCGGTGTGCTCTGGCAGCTCACACAAGCACCCGGCTGCATATCCTTTTTGCTTTTATGTACCCTATTGTCATTTATTAAAACCCATTAAATATTTAACAAGAAAGGATCTCATTTTCACAGTGGATGGAGCTCTGTGCAACCTGGTCTAGTGAAAGGTGTTCCTGCCCATGCCAGTGGAGTTGGAACTCGATGATCTTTAGTTCCTTCCAACCATGGAAACTATGATCTCTCCTGTTCCTTTCTTCAACCCATATGCCTTTCATTATATTCTCTCCCTTGTCCAGCTCAGGAGGGCAGTGATAGAACAGCTTTGGCAGGCACCAGCCAGCCAGCCAAGGTCAAGCCACCACAACAGTATTATTCCTTAAAATTTCTTCTATGTTTTAATTTACTTCACATAAACACTCTTCTAGAGAACATAGCAGTGATCTCTACAGTCAACTGCAGAAACCTGAAATGAAGCTACTCATTATTAAACTATATTTGCATTAATTTTTAGAAGTTTGAAGCACCCCAGGTAATTACATAGCTCTGTTGCAAACAAGCAGTCGGTGTATCTGCTGGATAAGTACTCTTTTAATTTAATAAAATACTGTTCAACTTTAGCTATTATAAACCATAATGATATGCTTTTTTCTTTACTTGTATATTTCATCAGTAGAATTTTGCCAGTGTATCATATAAAACCTAAACATGAACATGTTTTAAAACCAGGCCCTCTGCCAAGGAACCAAATGCAAATACCACACTGGAAGGCCGAATGCATTTTCTTGATAAAAGAGGCAAAGGAAGACCCAGAAGCTGAAGATCATTGTCCACTCTTCTCACCACTTGGCCACTGGAGTGCAAATCTCTTCTCCTCTTTCCAGGGAACTGGGGAGAACTGGAGGTAATTCCAGGGTAAGGTATCTCCCACACCTCTCTCAATTCAATATGTATTGTTCAGAAACCTGTCAGATCTCTCTCTAGACAGGCAGATTGTTTTTGCATCCATCTAGTTATCACAGGAACAAGTGCTGCAAATGCAAGAACTCAATTCAAGCAATTGTAAAAACTAATTCTAAGGATCCTGTGGAAAGTAACCAGCACAAATGTATTGGGTCTGGCTGAGCTGGAGTTAATTTTCCCATAGCAGCTCTCCCAGTGCTGTGCTTTGTACTGAGAGCTGGAAAGGTGTTGAGAACACACCAGAATTTTGGCTACTGCTGAGCAGTGCTGCCACAGCATCAGTTCTGTCTCTCAACATTCTACTCCCTCACCCCAAAAGGCCAGTAGGCTGGGTGTGGGCAAGATCCTAGGAGGGAACATAGCCAGAACAGCTGACCCAAACTGACCAAAGGATATTCCATACCATATTGGACATGTGCTCAGATGTAAATGCTAAAAAAAAGAAGGGGAAGTGGGACATTTGATCTTTTATGACATTTTTCTTCCAGAGCAAACTGTAACATGCTGAAGCCCTGACCTCCCAACATGGCTGGACATTCTGCTGATGGAATCTAGAGATAATCTTTGGTTTCTTTAGCTGTCTGCATGCACCTTTGCTTTTGCTTTTATAAACCCTTTATCTTGGACCAGTTCTTTTCCATCTTATTTTTCCCCCCACTGTTTTGCTGAGGAGGGGAATGATCGAGTGGCTTAGTGGGCACCTGGCACCCAACCAGGGTCAACCCACTACAAAAACACTAACACTCAGTGTCCACTGCAGAGAGTTTGCATTTCCATAAGGAAAAATGTTAAGGATGCACAAATAAAACCATTGGACATCTGTGCTTTTATCTGTTCTTTCCACCATCTGACAGAAGAATTCTGTTTTTTCAGACTGATGCAAATGCACTTTTATACAGTACACAACTATTCATCTCATCTGTCTCAACTACTTCTCCCGTTAACAGCCTAGAGCATATTCTGATGCCTTTGATACCAATTCTAAATTTGCCTTTATCATTTAAAGATCACAACTCACCACTATACTTCCAGTGTACACCACCTTTTCCAAAATTCTGATTCAAACAAACAAATATATCATATAAAATTATAAAAACAAACAAACAAAAAACCCTCAAGCTAAAGTGCTTCTAGCTATTTGTTTAGCTAGAAAACTAGAACAAGCAATAAGAAAGGTCAATAAAAAGTGAGAAGGGAGAAAGTTATACGAAATGCTTCTACTGAAAGATTAACACCAAATATAGTCTCACTTAATGCATAACCTCAATTAATTGTTAAAACATACAGTCAACTAAACAAACTTACCATACAGGTACGGGAGTTTTCTCCTATGAATGAATCTCTTAGCACCTGAGTAAGTTTACTTGCTCTGAATGGTGTATGAGGTTTATTTCGGCCCAAGGCTCTTATGCACTCCTGAAAGGACAAACAGGTTTATATTTCATAAAATCAGAGTAAAACCTCATATATATACAATCCACATTAAAGAAAAATGCATAATACAAATGCAATTCAAAATCAGAAAATATATGCCTTAGTTATGTTGCTGAAGTTATGTAAGATTGAATTCAACAAGTGGTAGGCTTTTATCTCATTAAGCTCAGCAAAGAAGTTGGAACTTAAAAAGGACTTAGGAACCTAAAAACTTTCTGAATCTCATCTATAATGTTTACATATATTGTATTCAACAAGAACAAAAAATTCATTGTTGATGTTAAATCTCCAGACTAACAACTATTTCTGATTATGATCTGCAAAAGCCTGAATGATCTACAGCCTCTACCAGCAGAAGCAGCACGGACCATGACTCGCATTAACTTTATCAGTTAAAAGCAGTAGCTTTGATTCTGGCTTCACCACTGACTTTCTTTACAGCTCAGAAGAAAACACTGGTACCCAAACTTTCTGAAAGCTTCCACAGGTCACAAACCTAGTAAGTATAAGCTCTGTATTGATGTACTCAATATTGGAAAGCACTTGAAAATGTAAGTCTCTCCCTGTTTTAAAACATTCTTCATGAGAAGAACAGAGATAACATTTCCCTCCCCTTTAACTCACAAGAATGGTATGGGGCTAAACTAATATTTGTAATTGGTTGAAAAGAGTCCAGAGAAAAAACTGTTACAGAAGTTAAATATTAAGAAATTAATACAGAAGTTAAAGCAGCAATTAAGTACAATAGTGCAAACCAAGATTGCACTAATCTAGATATCACTTCTGCCCACTCAGAGTTCTAACATCAGCTAATAAATTACCTCTTACAGAAAGAAAGTTCAAATTTAAATTTGTTTTGCTGTTGTTGTCATATTTGGATCATTAATTCCAATTTCTGGCTCTGCCTTAATACTTTGTGTACAGGCATCTCTTTAGATTCAAGGCTTTCCTGGTAAAGTTTTAGCATGTTTATACACAGAACTTCTTCAAACAACTGTACATTAAAATATTTTCATATTGTAGTTTTGCTTTTAGCAAGACTAACAG
The DNA here is from genome assembly GCA_009741485.1 of Malurus cyaneus samueli. Taxonomy (NCBI): domain Eukaryota; kingdom Metazoa; phylum Chordata; class Aves; order Passeriformes; family Maluridae; genus Malurus; species Malurus cyaneus. The sequence continues at coordinate 1,022 of VKON01000661.1, read as the reverse complement.
ATGAAATGGCTTTTGTGTTACATGAATAGTGCTACAGTAGTTCAGCTAATCCTCAAGCTGCATCTATATCCTTGTGGCCTATTGAAATTTCCTAGAAACAGCTTCCTCCAAAAGCCAGGCTATAAATTTTGGGATGATAATCCAAGAAAGCATTGCAACAGTGAAACAGCATAAAACAACTATATGGGCTTAGAATAAAACTGTCCCTATTTAGACTTAATGCCTTTCAAGCATTATAAAACAAATAATAAAAGCATTTGATTATTTACATAGTATTTCTTAGCTTTCTTGATGTCTTCTTGATTAATGTATGAAAAACTGCAGTGATTTCAAGGCCTCACCTTGAATATTGTGAGCAGTTTTGGGCACCACAATATAAAGAAATATTAGAGACTGTCCAGAAGGAGGGCAACAAAGATGTGAAGGCCTTGAGGGAAGCTGTATGAGGAGTGGCTGAGGACACTAGGTCTGTTCAGCCTAAGAGGAGAGGAGGGGAGACTCATCACAGTCTACAACTTCCCCATGAGGGGAAGAGGAAAGGCAGACACTGATCTCTCTGTCGTTGACCAGTATAGACCAAGGGATGATTGATTGTGTCAGGGAGAGGTTTAGGTTGATATTAGAAAAAGTTCTTTCACCCAAGGGATGTCAAGCACTGGATAGGCTCCCCAGGGAATGGCACCAGCACCAAGCCTGACAGAGTTCAAGAAGTCTGACCAGAGTTCAAGAAGCATTGCTGCTATGGACCCACTGAAGTGAGGGTAACCCAGGTTCCTTGCTAATAGATCCCTTGGAGTGGATTAGAGTGAAAAGGCACTGAATGAACAGTGTTTGTAAATATATAAATGTAGGGTTTATTTTAGAACAATTTGGTTGCAATGGAAAGGGCAGGTATTCATAACCTAAAGATTTTTTGCTTTTTTTATTTGGTTAAAATCCTTTCCCCATTAATTTTTCCCCCTCCCCCCTTCCTTCCCCCTTTTTTTTTTTTTTTTTTTTTTTTTTTTTTTTTTTTTTTTTTT
>VKON01000660.1:23245-42419 GCA_009741485.1 Malurus cyaneus samueli | reverse complement strand
TAATAAAGAAGAACCTGGACCTGCTTCACTTGGAGTTTCATCTTTCCTGTGGCTTGCGGCACAGTTACCCAATGAGTGGAGATGCTGGGCTCTGCAGAAAAAAGGCAGGCCAGCTCTCCCCAGCAGCTAGCAAGGTCGACCTACTTCTCCCAGCCAAGCAGCGAAGGAAGTGAAGTTACCCCCCACCACACACACACACACCCCCATGGTGCTTAGCAAGATTGTTTAGGTGGGGCATAGGTCCTATTGTCTTCACTAATTGCCCACCATCAAAAGGATGACCTGCAATCAGTGTATCCAGCAACAAAATGGAAAGAAAAATCGCCCAAGAAAGGAAACAAAAGAAGAAATCTTAACCCACAACCTGTTTTGCGGAAGAAGGGGGCGAGATGACTGAGAGGAGATGGGTCCCGGAAACAATAACAGGTGTCTTAAAAAATGTCTGTTTTATTTTTCTTCTCCTTAAATTTTCCCTATCTTTGTTCCCCTCCCCGGTGCGGTAGTATTCTTAGTAGCTTTTAGTAATAAATCTATTTTGGAACTTAAGTTATTCAGCCTTCTGACCATTTTCTGGAGCAATAGTATCTTTCTTTCAATTATGTTATGTTATCTGAAAGCACAAATTCATGTAATGGGCTTTTGCTCTCCCTTTCTGCTGCCTCTCCGGTGGGAAGGGAGGGAACGTCGTGGGTGCTTTTGGCTTTCAGTACAGTTCAAACCACGACATTTTTGGTGCCGTGACTCAGATAGGGAAAAAACAGGTATAACCCACGACAGCAGGTCATTTGGGTGATCAGTACTGATCTGCTTGCACCTTTTGACATAAAATATCTTGCCCAAATGTTCCAGCCAGTGTAGTATGGGGTTTTCGAGACCACTTGGGGGCTCTTGGCTGACAAGGCAGCAAATGGTAACATTCACCAGTCACAAGGAGACCCCAGACATGCTGTGCCAACACAAGCATTTCTCCAGAGTAAGCCGCTGACGCAGGCTTACTCAGCCAATTTAGAGGGAGCACAAAAGGCGCAGGAGGCGTGGATGTTTCCACCACCACAGCAATAACCCTGAATTCTCAGCAGGTGCACAAGGTTCCCTTGAATGCACGTGGGCCTTTGGGCCAGGGATTAAGTGCTTTGCTTGTGGGAAGATCAAGTGCCTCTTTGCAGGGAATCTTTGTACACCCCGGGGTTATAGATGTGGACTTTATAGGGTAAATTTGTGCTATGGTTTCAACCCCTACACCCCCGGTCATGATTCTGGAAAAGACTCGTATTGCTTAACTTGTGCCTTTTAAGTCATGTGTTCCCAGAACAGAACAACGAATTCACGGAGAAAGGAGTTTTGGATCCACTGGAGCACCACAAGTTTTTTGCACCAAGAACCTTTCTGGTCAGCGACCGCAGATGACCTGTGTCCTCACCTTGCCCGGCAGTACACCATCACACATTCAGCTGCAAGGTCTCATCGACACAAGTGTGGATGTTTCCATTGTCTCCTTTTCTGCATGGCCACAAACCTGGCCTTTAACTACGATAGATTCACCCATCGCAGGATTAGGTGGAGTAACACAAATCTATTTGAATGCAAAACCCATACTGATCAGAAATGAGGAGGGAAAAACAGCCACAATTCGACCATATGTTGCTGCAGCTCCTCCGAATTTATGGGGACGAGATATACTAGCGGCCTGGGGGTTAAGAATTATCTCTCTCTTTTTTTTACTGCTCTTACCAGCAAACTAGCATGAGTTATATACACTTTCTTATCTCCCGCACATACAGTTAGACCAATCATACACGCCTCAGCCAGTCCCACGGCCAGGCAGCTCCCAGTGTCCACGTGCCATGATCCCTGTTCCAATTCGTGGGCCAGCTTCACTTCACCAATCCTGTTCACCTCCGTGGCTGGCTGCGTCAGCTAATCTGTGCCCACACTGCGTCCGAGCCCAGCCCACACACGTATTCAAACTGCTGTAAAACAGCCAGGGCCCCCGCATTCCTGTTTGCTGCATTGTGATCTTCTCCCCTGTGCCTTGCCTGGGACCCCTGAGATTCCAGCTTCAGGGGTGAGCTCTGCTGCATCTTGTCTCACAGCCGCAGGATTCTGCTCATCTCTTTGCCGTCCTGGGGTTTCTTGCTGTCCAGAGGAGCTCCGAGATCGGCGTTTCTGCTGTGAGTTTGCAGAGGAACTTTTTTCCATCCATCCCTGCTGTTCTGTGTCCACCATTGGCGACGCGGGAGATCTGGACCTTGCCGGGACCTGCGCCGGGAATCATTGCACCTGCCCTGCCTGGCCGGGAGCACCCAGCGCCCCTGCCGACTGGGACTGTAACTGCACCAAAGGGGAGGGTGTGTCTCTGTAAGGCTGTCACTAGGTTTGGGACTGGGCTGGTTGTTGCTATTGTTATTGTTACTTGTTTCACCTTGTTATACATATTAGTAAAAACTGTTATTCCCTTTGACCCATATTCTTGCCTGAAAGCCTGTGATTTTTCAAAGCTATAATAATTTGGAGGGAAGGGGAGGTCATATCCACCACTCCAAGGGGGGTCCCTGCCTTCATTGGCAAACACCTGTCTTTCAAACCAAGACAACAGGGGACAGGAATGAAAGTCTAACATAGATCAAACTACTCATTACGGTTGTCGTCCAGCATCATAGGAGCAGCATTCTTACAGCTCCAAGCTGTGGAAGTTCTTTTCCCAAGAAACAGTCAGTTTATAACTGCTGATGGCAAGGAAGTCTTTTCTTTATCTCGTAAGAAAAAGGAAAGAATGTTCTTCAAGGCCAACTGCGTTGTTTCGGTGGCGTACGACCACTATCACAAATCTCCTGGCAGAACACAGCTTCTTCTAAGGATCCACTTACTTCAGACGTAGGGCGGGGGCACCTCTTCCCTCCCTTCAGAACACAATTTCTTCTTAGCATCAACTCGTTTCAGACGTCGTGGGGGGGGCCAAAACTCTTCCTTTTTTTTGGCTTCTAGTCAGTTCAGTCCAGTCCTCAAAGGCCACGTTTTTTTTTTTCCTCAGAGCAAGTGTCGTCTCCTTTCTATACAGTCTCTCATTGATGAAATAGTCTTTCGAGAACAGCTTGTTTTCTCCATGTTCGAGAACCACAGCACAGCACCTTTCTTCTCCTTACTGTGATCTTGGGTCTCCATTTCTTCTCTTACATCTCCTCACCCTCCTGCTCTGTTTTTCCCCAGTGCGTGATACTAACAACTAAATACTAACAACCTAAAAAACTACATGGCGCCGCACCCTATCTTGTTTTGAATTCTTCTTAAGTACAAGACATACTCATCACAGAGTTGTAACTAGCATGTGCAATTGGCCCAGGCCTTACCAGCAGCTTGTCCATCAACCTCAGAGCCATAATGGATTTGCTGTAAACACAGGGGGTAGGGCTCCCTTTGCTGGAGAAGAAGGAGAAAGCTTCTAGAACTTGTCACAGGAGTCATCTTTGTTGTTTCTTGGTCCCATCCCCCCACCACCAAAATTTGGACCGAGTAAAACCAGGACATCTGGCTACTTCCCATTTTATTCCAGTGTTATATTACTCACTCTAGATCCCCACTGTTTATGTATCAACCACTTTTTGTGTGCCTTTTATCTCCTCGGTACAACCACTGGAAGCGGGGTGGGGTGTCTCTGGGTTACTGTTCCCTTCCCGTGTTTCCCTCCCCCCCTGTTTAACTGCTGCAGCTTAAACTATCATACACAGCATACACGACACATAGTCACAGTAAAGACGCATTACACAAGAAACTAATGAAGTGATATAAGTTACTTCCTGAATCTTGGCTTTTGGGCAGCATCACTTCCTGGTTCCAGTCTGTGCTCCACTTCCGGGATCCGGGTCTCGCCACACACACACCACACACACACACACACACTCTGTCTCAGAGCTCCATATAAACACACAAACAGGTTCTGCCCACCCTTTCTCCTGCCTCCTATACAGTCACTGGCAGGCCTGTACTTGGGTGGCAGCAGAACCTCCGGGATTTGCCTCAATCCCCCTTGGCAGATCTTGCAAAATTTTTTCCTGGCCGGCAAGCAGCTGGCTGCTTGCAAGCCCTAACAGGGACCTTTGCTGTGCACCTAAGCGTCCCTGGTGTCTTACCAACGCCCTAGCTACGCGTACGCCTTGTAGACTTACTGATTGATAAACATACCGTTCCTATGAAGCGCCAGTAGATACCTGTCTGCCCAGGCGGTGGACGTACAGGAAGCAGAGTTCTTCCAGGGAAAAAGGCTTGTAGCGCGCCAAAGAGTCTGATTCTGTCCAGTCCCCGCACAGGACAGAGGTTGTCCTGGCTGGCTCGCCAAAATGATCCAAAAAGGATCTGGGCAAGACTCCGCAACTTATATAATTTTAAGTTGTGAAGTAGGTATGTTTATTGCAGCGCTGGGCGTGTGGGAGGTCATCCTTTAAAAATACATATGCACCCCAGCACGGTATTGCTTGGTATATATCTGGTTACATGTTACACATTAACCGAGTTTCAAAATTCGCCTATACATATGCATGACATATCCCTGCTTCGTATTATAATAAGTTCAAAAGTCATTTCCATGTGTTCACGCCTGCGCAGTGTTATTTGGTAGTGGGCTCCGGGGGCCTCGGGAGGAAGTAAAATACTCATCCTCTTTTTTTGAACTTTATACCTTTCTGTCTAGCGCATGCTCTCTGAGTCCCTGGCCCAAGTCTAAACAACAGCTCTGGTTTTAGCAAGCATAGGGGGTCCATGAACACAAGCTAGGTCACAGTCCCTGCTTTTGTCAACAATCTTTTACTTCTCATTCTGCTTTGACAAACACAATCAATGTTAAGTTAGCAATATACACTGTCTAGCAAGCAGTTGGTGATATATACTGTTTAGCAAGCAGTTTCTAACAAGTTATCCCTTAACTTCTTACTTCCCTGCATCACTTTACTCAAAAAAAGCTTATTATTTATTGTAATCAGTGGTGGCCTTTTTATGTTTTAGAGGATCAGGGAAAATGGCCTCAGAATGGAACTTTGAAATATAATGCTATCGCACAGCTAATGGTATTTTGTTACCAGGAAGGAAAATGGGATGAGGTACTGTATGGTGATGTGTTTCTTGCATTGCAGAATAATTTTAAGGCTCATAAAGAATGTGAATTGGTGGCAGCAGATGCTAACATTTTGGCATTGGTAAAAGAGAAAAAGAAAGTTTATTCATGTTGTTCAGCATGTAGCTATGGGAAGAGGTGCAAAAAGTTGGAGAAGACATCTGATGAGGAGGATTTTGGAAGATTTGTGCATGCTTCAAGGTGATGACTGGAGTGTGTGGTGTTGTGGAATATGTATCTGGGAGAGTTGCAAACCCTGTGTAAATTGAATCAGGAGAATTCCTAACAGTGGCTGTTGTTATACACAAAAACTACATGAAAGGGGAGAGGGACCCTCATCTTTACTGACACAGGGTTGGAGCAGTGTATAATAAGCAATTTGTAGTGGAGGTCTGGACCTAAGGATAAACAAAATGGGTAATTGGGTATTGCCAAATCACAATTCCACCCTGTAGCCTTCTGGGATGTATTTTGAAAAACTGGAATGAGTTTGGGGAAGATCCAATGACTAAATATAAAATGAATAAATATTGTAATAGATGGTGTCCACCTTATAAATTGGAGAATGGGAAAATGTGTTGTTGCAGTTTAATGTTATCTTACAGCTGATGTTGTTTTGTTGCTGTCTTGGTGTCCTGGTTCCAGCCCAGATCAGCGAGAGGGGGCATGGCCAAGACATGGTGTTATTCAATATGATCTTACCTCTTTGCCAGGGGCAGGGAAAAGGGACTCTCTTGCTTCAGAGAAGAAAGGGCGTTCCATTCTAGTTGGGAGAAAATGTGGCAGATGGAGGGTCTGTTCGCCATTGTTTTTTCATTGTCCTAGGCTTGGTGAGTATTTTGTGTGTAAACCACCCTATCTTTGTACACTTTTGTTATTAGTTTTGTTGCTGTTACTGTTGGTTTTCTTATCTCATTGCTGTTTCCAGTAAATTGTTCTTATCTTAAGCCATGATCTTTGCCTTTTGTGTTTCCAACTGTAGGGAAGAGGGTAAGTAAGTGCAGGCCTATTTTTGGTGGGAACACTAAATCGGAGAATACCATTCCTAAACCATGGTAGCTGTTGGTGACGAGTTAAAATGCAAAGGAAAATCTAAATATAGAAGTAGATATATTGATGATGAAGATTTACACTGATGCAGTGTAATAATGTTGGGCTTGGCAGGTGTTGTTTTTCTCCTCTTTTCCCAGGTCAGCTCTCTTGTATTTAATCTCGTTACAGATAAACAGTGGCCTTCTCATGGGTCCCTAGGGCCTCTTGTTAATTTTGTAACACACAAAACATGTCTCAAACATCCATGCATGTGATTGTTTTCAATCACGATAAGCCATATACTCATAAGGTGGTTTTCCATCAAGATTCACAGCATCCTCAGCAAACACACAAATTAGCAGGTCTTTGGCATCATTCCCACAGATAGCCTTAATTGGTGCCAAACTATGACACTCTAGTCACTCAAACCTAGGGCTAAACCAATGTTCTTTTGCTCTGGGTAGATGCAAAGGAGAAAATTCCAACCAAATATTCTCAAGAGGCAAAAATACACAAAAATTTACTGTCAAACTATGGAAAATTAAGGAACATTGTCAAAAAAGTAAATACTACATAACATCACTCATCACAGCATAGACTTAGCCCACTGAACACAGAAAACCTTATAACCCATTTGATGTTATGGTCCATGAGAAGAGAGTTAGAAGAAGAAGAAAGGGAGAAAAACAGAGACAGGAAAGATACAGAAAAAAAAACATAGCTACCAATTCCTGGGTTCCAGTGATGTAAAGCTACAAGATGAAGGTAGGGTTAAAGGACCACATGCTTGCCTCATAGTAAGGCTTCTTAAAGCCTTGGTCCATCCTGGGCCTTCCTCCCAGGTAGGACTTCCGGTTGTTCAGCCACTCAGGGGCTGGGCTATACTGAGGGGCTGCCTCCAGTGTGTCATGATTGACAGATGCTGTGGAGCTGGGGGGTATGGGGGATAGGGCACTATCTCATCAGAGCAAGGCCTGACCCACCTGGTACCATATATTCCAAGGCCCCAAGATGTATTGAAACAGATTACCTTTTCCAGTCTCTGACACCAACATGAGGGTCAAAGGGTTGAGATAACAACAGATCTGCCCAGAGCAGGTTGGAAACAAATTTAATTAAAGAATTTGCTGTATTAGGTACAGAGCCACTGGTCACAATGTTGCTTGGTCTGCTCATGTGGGTGTGGTACCTACCCCTGTATATATTCCCATATGTGCTCCTCACAGTGCTCTTTTTTAGAGCAGGGAGAGAGTTCAGGATTGTTTTGTCGCTGAACTGTGGGATATCCCTTTATGACATGATAACATCAAGGACAATGAGGGTCATTGGGGATGTATATTCAGTGTTGCTCTCTGTCATGGTTTGATGCTGGCCAAATGCCAGGAACCCACAAGAGCCGCTCACTCACCCTCCCCTGCTACAGCAGGGCAGAGGGGAGGAAAAATTTAAATTAAGCATTCATGAGTTAAAGACCAGGAGAAAACACTCCAAGGGCAAAACAGGCTCAGAGGAGGATAATGAGAAGTAAAAACCCTTATAAACACCTTTTCTTCCCCCAACCCAACACTCCTTCCCACCGACAGCGCAAAGAGACAGGAGGGTGGGGTTTTGGTCAGTTTTTGACCTGAGGCTTTCTTCCACTGTTCAGGGAGAGAAGTCGTACCTCTTTGTGACCGTGGGGTCCCTCCCACAGGAGACAGTTCTCCACGAACCTCTCTGACATGGGTCTACTCTCACAGGCAGCAGTCCTCCCAAAATTGCTGCAATGCGATTTTCCTCCCACGGGCAAACAGTCCTCTCAAAACTGCTGCAGTGTGGCTCATTCTTCCACAGGGAGGCGCCTGTCAAGATCCGCTAGAGTTGAAGCGGGAGTCGTGATAGGTTCTTTTTGGAATCTCAGAGTGCAAAAGAAAATTTATTTGGGTATTTTTGCGATTAAAGAGTGAGTGAGAGGAGTGAGAGAGAGAAAGAGAAGAGAAAGAAGAGGAGAAGAGAGAGAGGGTGGGTCAATATAGCTACCAGCTGACGAGGTCTTCCAAGGTCGCACGATGGTCGTCAGTCAGTTGGTAGGGAGATCTCGGGGTGGTCTTCTCGGAGGAGACTTTTTATAGTCTTTTTCAAAGCGAGTGGCTGCAGGCAGGGCAGGGGGAGAGGGGGGGGTTGCAAGTCATGAGTTGGCCACGTAGAATTGGCTCGGACTACCCCAAAGCAGGTGTGCAATACGGTGAGCATGGTGACCCGATGGAGATTCTTGGGGCATGAAAGAATAGGGGGTGTTCTTCCAACGAAGCCAGTGATGCATGGGTAGGACTCGCTGTCCCAGAAGCTGCGGCTCGGACCCCCTTCAAGAGAAGAGTCTCCCCCCCTGCTTTCTTCCACTCGGTTTTTTGGGGTGTCATGATAATCGTGAGACAGTCACGGATCTTTAGTATGGTCTCTTACACCATCCCGTGTCTCACGATTGTCGTCAAGATCACTCAGCAGGATTCCTCGGCGATGAGGTGAAGTCTTCATGACTCGTCAAAGCCGGCAGCATAACCCGGAAAAGACAGAGACAGGAAAGGGAGAGAAAGAAAAGAAGGGAAAGAAGAGGGAAAAATAATAAAATATTGAGAACATTAAAATTCTGATTAAGCTTTGGTGAAGCAACAATTGCTAGCAGTAATCATTTCAATCAAAAAATACATGAAAATTGATTAAATCTAATAAAGCATCAATTGTTTTACAACAAACAAAAAGGTTGAATGATTGAATTGTAGAATAATGGAATACATTCCTATTGTCTTCTTGTATCAATAGCGTGAGGGGCATCAACAGAAAAAGGGATATCGATCAGATTATGCATGTTCATTATAGAAATTAATCGTGTTAATCATCTCATAATTCTCCAATTTATGATGTATAGAGTTGCTGACAAAACAAAGCTAATTAGAACTAAAATCAGAAGGACAACAGTGGGATGACAAAATTTGTTCAGGACACTCGTGGCGGTTGGCGACCAGCCAAAAAGGGTGTCCCACCAGTTATGTTCGACACCTTTTCTTACTCTTTCTAGAACATGATGTATTTCTTTCACATTGTGATGAACGGTTATCAGGGTTTTCTGGCCTGTATTTTTATTTTTTCTAAAATTTTGATTAAGTCCTGATGAAGCAACAATTGCTTCACCAGGGTGAGATTCATTCCAATGGGGTAGGCGTAATTTGGTTTATCAGCGAATAGTTGGATTGCAGGAGGTGATAAGAAACAACTGGGGCTGAGTAAGAAAAATCGCATCCTTTGATTTTAGTGAAATTACAAACACAAAAATTTGAATGATTTTTGGTATCTACCACTAAGCTTTCTACGATTATCTTATCACAGGCAGTTCTAATACATACGCAACCATTGCCTATATATACCAGCACTGTTTTAGGATTCTCTTTAGGATGAATTTCAAAGTGACAGATATTTTGGTCAGTATCTAAACAAATATCTTGAGCTTCAAGTGTGTTACTCTCACAGATAAACCCTTGTTGTTCACGGACAATACAAGCTTCTAAATTAACTGTTTGCCATTTCTTATCAATTTGACGGGCCCATTGCTTATGTTCAAAAGGATAAAGGACAGTTTTACCATGATTTAGCCCCAATGCAATGATAGGGAATATTGAATAGACTGAAGCATTGCGTATGGTAGCTACATTTGTAATGGGGTTATAAGTGAAGTTTACCAAATTCCACCACGATTGATATTCCTTTTCAAATTCAGTGGCATGATCCCAAATAATTTTCTGAATTTCAGTAGGAAAGGTACCTTCTTCGCCTTCTCGTATTATTGAGGCTGCAAATGATTGCATCCATAATCGGGCTTGAATGCAACTAAGAGCTAAAGAGATGTTATTTTGTGTAGCATTAAGTGCATTAACTATTAATCTGTGGTCTTTTGTGTTTACCTTTTCCCAATCCGGCAGTATGTTTGATAGCAACCACTGGTGGGTGCCTAAGGCACATAGGGAAGCCAATTTATTCATTAATACTTCTAAATCAATGCTATTCAAGATTCCCAATCCTGTTTTCACACCACTGGTTATGTCTCTTTGTGTACTTTTCTTAAAAGGGTTCCACTGTCGTAACCAGGTTGTCCACTCCTCAGAAGAGGTTTTCAGGAAAGGTGAACAAGCTGGCTGAATTTCGGAGACATTGTTCCGTATTAACAATTTGATTTGTTTGAGAGACCATGACGGATTAAGCAATATTTGTTGTTGGCCAATTCGCTTAACTATATATGGTCCAATTCCAAAAATGTTCAGGCTGAGCATAACCGGTGGTTGGGGGCTAGGTATTACAACATCAAGTTTGAGTTTTCCCCCCACAGTATCTTGTATTGTTTTTAGTACACATGATTTTATGGGAATATTACACAGCAGTAAATTTAGCTAACAATCTTGATTTTCAGTTTTACAAAAATGATAAATGTCTACGAGGTCCAATGCATAACTGGTTACGAATTTAGTATCTGATGTGCATGTCCCTTGGAGTTCTCCTGTGAAAAGTAAGCACAACAGATTCTGCCAGCAAGAGGCAGAAAAGGTTAAACACAGCATAGAAACTGGTATAAATGCAAACAAAAGTATTCTGTGCCTCACGATGGAAAACGCTCCAGAGCCCACCAGCTTGGACACTCTCTTCCCCCTCTGTGATAAATGGTTCCCCGGAGCAGGTGTGGAGGGCTGCAGCTTTGCATCTCCACCCTTTACCTTCTTGCCTGGCAGAGGCATCAGTGAACCAAGAGTTTGCTGAGAGTTCGGGGGGAGAAGTGGGGGAGGCTTCAGCTGAGACAGGTTTGTCCTGGCTGTAGCCCAAGCTTACCTGCTCAGCTGGGTCTTGTGCAGCTCCTATGGTTATTGAAAAAGAGTTACAATAACGTTCAATTTGAGTAAACCACTTTCTAACTGAGGTCCTCTGGGCCACCCCGTCAGGTGGGGGAGTCCCGGTAGAAACTGCCTCGATAACTTGAGAAGGGCCTCTCAAGACTATTGCTGGCTTTCGTGGGATCTTTTCCACTGCTGTGAGAGCAAAGCTAACCACAAACAATCCCTTTTCCCAGGTAGTGTGTCTCTTTTCAGCATCTCTGAAACCAAAGGAGTAAAAACCAACAGGCCACATCGGACCCTCAGGGCCCTGCTGTCGTATGTGTACTGACAGTTCTGAGGCGGCAAGTCCCCATTCCACTTGAAAAAGATCGGTAGGATGAATAGGGCTCAGGGCTTGGTGAGCTGTTGCTTCAAAAATCAATAATTGCAATATTTTCACTTCTCGTGAAAGTTTTTGGACTTTTTCTGAGGGAGGTTGCGAATTAAGGCTTTCTAAGTGGGAGATGATGTCCCATTGGACATCTCCCACCCCTTCTACTTCCCCTCCTCTCACAAGAAGATCATGAGCTAGAGTGGGGGAGTGTTGGTAGATTTGGGGGAGTTTAGTGAGAGTGTGTTGATGTTCCTCACATGTAAAAGCAGAAGGGTTTGTGTTCACTGGCTGTAAAGGAATCAGTGTTATTAGTTCCGCTAGGTTTGGGACGCTGCTTGTAGAACCGGTTTGATAGCTTGTTTGGCAGCCAGGGCAAGGGGGTATTGTTTTAGGGAAGGTGCGGTTTGGAGTAACTTGATGCCAACAGGAGAAGTGCCAAAAGACCACAGAGACCCTTTTGAGTCTTCCTCTGTCGAAGGGGTCTATGCAGCTTTCTATAGGCGCTGCAACTCCAATTGTTTTTTGAAGGAGGATTACTGTTGGTTTGAGCAACTCTGGGAGGTCTTGAATTAATGGGGTACAGGAATTGGATTTGGTCTCCTCCAGTGAGTGACACTCAGAGAAGGTAGGAGGACAGCAGTTTTCCCCACAGTTTTTTACTAGTATTAACTGTTTCTGGGGGCTAATTGTTTCCTTTTCCTCTGTATATTGTGGTAAGTCCACAGTCTTTGAGTTCTTAACATGTTCTTCTCTCAAAGCAGCTTGTAACAAGTGAACTTGATTCTTTTCGTCATCCAATTGTCTCTGCAAAGTTTGAACATGATTTCTTTCATCATTTAATTGTTTATGGAGAATTTGAACATGATTTCTTTTCTCATCAATTGTTTTTTTGTAAAATTTCTACTAGATTTTGGAGAGACTCTATTATTGCTTTCTCTCCGCTAAACCGCTTCGAGCAGTGATCTATAGCTTTAAGGTTAGAAGTCATGTTTAATGAAAGGACCAAAAGAGTCACTTTAGGGAGGAGAATTCTTAAGATGTTTACCCTTTTAGAGATCCTTTCACTTCCCTAAAGTCCGTAAAAGATCTTACGCCAGCAAACAGAAAACTGTTTGCTTAGCACAACTCAGCAGCCAACAGCTTTAGGGTGCGGTTTTTTACACGAGTCAAAAAAAAACAACCTGAAATCGTCAGAGAGCGAAAAACCAGGGTCAATAGCCAAGTCAAAAATTACCGAGTAGTCAAAAAAAGATTACAAATTCACCAGTCAAAAAAAACTCAACAGCAATAAATCTGAGTTAAAATAATTCCACAACAAATCGAATAAAAATTCAACAACAACAAAATCAGAAATCCAAAAATTCAAGAACAAAATCTCGAGTCAAGAATAACTTCAACAACAGCAAAAATCATAAGTCAAAAAAAATTCAAAATTACGAGCCAAAACAATACAATGAAGTCTCGAACCATAGCCAAGTCAAGATAATATCCAGTCAAAATGCAAGGAGTCAAATAGAGTTAAAAATTCAACTTATTATGTGATGTGTTTGGTGGAAATTTTGTGAAAACAAAAGGTTATACTTGAGCTTTTTGCACACAGAGATTCTTTTGCAAGAATTCTGAAGAGAGAGATAACTCTCAGTAGAATATAGGGTGTTTTTACCTGGATTTTATGCAGTCAGTGGGCCCTTGTACAGACTACAAAAAATCCTGCAAAAACCCCTTTTTTGTCAGAATTGCTGAGTCCGTGACGCCATTAATGTCACGATCCGCTCGAGTTGAAGCGGGGTCGTGATAGGTTCTTTTTGGAATCTCAGAGTGCAAAAGAAAACGAGAAGGCAAATGTATATGCTTCAAATAATCAGGGACAATTTATTTGGGTATTTTGCGATAGAAGAGGGTGAGAGAGAGAGAGAGACGGAGAGAGAGAGAGACAGAGAGAGAGTGGGTCATATAGCTACCAGCTGACGAGGTCTTCCAAGGTCCCACGATGGTCGTCAGTCAGTTGGTAGGGAGATCTCGGGGTGGTCTTCTCGGGGGAGACTTTTTATAGTCTTTTTCAAAGCGAGTGGCTGCAGGCCAGGAGGGGGGGTTGCAAGTCATGAGTTGGCCACGTAGAATTGGCTCGGACTACCCCAAAGCAGGTGTGCAATACGGTGAGCATGGTGACCCGATGCAGATTCTTGGGGCATGAAAAGAATAGGGGGTGTTCTTCCAACAAGCCAGTGATGCATGGGTAGGACTCGCTGTCCCAGAAGCTGCGGCTCGGACCCCCTTCAAGAGAAGAGTCTCCCCCCCTGCTTTTCTTCCACTCGGGTCTTTTTTGGGGTGTACGTCGATAATCGTGAGACAGTCATGGATCTTCAGTATGGTCTCTTACAGCGTCCTCCAACAACAGGCTGCTTCAGCTTGAAAGCAGGGGCCCTCTCTCTCCACTGGGTTTCCCACTGGATCACCACCTCCTCCAGGGATCCACCTGCTTTGGCATGGGCACCTCCCCCGCAGGCTTCAAGTAGATTTCTACATCCCCCGTGGACCTCTATGGACTGCAGGGGGACAGTGTGCCAAATGAGTGTGCTTTAGATCGCCCAAAAAATCACTGACAAGGGGATGAGCGAGTCAGATTTAATATTAACCAAAAGACACAGATTTGTATGACAAATTCACTCTACTTACAAAGGACAGCTAAGGCACAACAAAGGAAAGTGAGCAACAGCAAAACCAAACAAAATCCAGGCAATCAAAACAGAAAGGAATTGAAGACTTCCTAGGTATGCGTGTGTGTGTGTGTGTGTGTGTGTGGACAGTGTAGATCAGGATGAAAAGGAATACGGCCTAAAGCTTAAGAACACTCAATCTTAACAGTACTTATACCTTAAGCCTAACAATTTAACATAGGAAAACACTTAATTTGTACCTCACTTAATTTATAGCTTAACCTTAACAATCTAACAGAGAAATAACACTTAACAGCATTAGCCTAAATTCTAACTAAACTTAACCTCTTCTAGATTTGCTATGATATGTCAAGGGCATGCACCCAGACAGAAAAGTCAGTGCAAAATAAGGTACCTGTGGAAAAATCTCCCTCAAAGGTCAGTGAAAAATACTCACTTCAGATGCCTTTGGATCTCCCCAACGGGCGAAAGATTGGGCCTCAAGGAGCAAGGATATTGACCCAGGACACGTTGTGTTTTGGTGATCCTCCAGGTATAGCAAACCCGAGGGTCTGCTGGCTCCAAGAGGCGTCCCATTCAGAGGGAGATTTTCTGGTCGCATGCCCACTGCAGTCTAGGAGAGCTCAAAGGGCCCCATTTTGGACTGCTGTTGATAGGAGTGCAAGAGAGTGGGCTTTAATCATAACAATGCTTCATCCTGACCACAGTTTGGGTCGGCACTTTCTCTGAAAGTGTGAGAACAGGCATGTTATGCCATTCAGGCCAGAGGAATATTTTCCAAGGCTGTCCATGAGGAAAACAGAAGCTTGTTAGGAGTTCCTGGGAGCTGACAGTGTTTCTGATAAACTCAAGAAGAGCTAGCCCAGGTGTGGTTTCAAGGACAAGGCCTAACAAAGCATTTCTCAGATCCACTGCAGCCTGGAAAAGGGGGGGGATGCACCACCACAGACAGCCTGCTTCACCATTGTCTTCACCACAGCCTGCAAAAGAATCTCGGCTCTGGTGCCTGGAGAACCTCCTCCCCCTCTTTCCACTGACCTTGGTGTCTCCATGTTGCTTCCCTCACATGTTCCACCTCCTCCTCTGCTCTAGCTGGAATTAAAACTGCTCATGCCCCACTTGTTTTGATTTTCTTCTTAAATATGTTATCACAGAGGTGTTACCATCATCTCTATTGGCCCGGCTTGGCAGTGGCATGTCCATCTTCAGAGCCATCAGGGATTGGCTCTGCTGGACGTGGTGCAAGTTTCTAGCAGTTTCTTAAAGAAGCCACCTCTGTGCCCCCCCCAACCCCTGCTGCTACAAAAACCAGGCCAGCAATACCAACACAACTTCCTACCCTTACTCAGGCGCTACCTCTGGGAATTCATTAATAATTGCACCCACCTTATGGGGGGAAGAGGGGAGGATGATTTTCCTCAGCTTTTCGCCCCCTTTTCCTACTTCAGGCCTGTTACAGCAGCTTTTGAAAATTTTGAATTCCTTTGGATGTTAAGAAAGCATGTTCTTGTTACCGAGTCTGCCAGGTCTCCTCAGTGCAGTCCACACCATGTTTAGAGTAAAAAAAGAGATTTCTAGGGAGGTTATTCAGAGATATGCCCCGAGGGTAGATAGTCATGAGTGCATAGAATGTGGGCTGCCTTACATCCAGGTGATGGTAAGACACTTGTGCATTGATTTTGTTCAGGTGCATTTTCCCAAATTTGGTTACCACATAAAGCTTTATGCAGGTAGAACCTCTCTTTTCTCAGCCCTGGTTCATGTACCATTTGTTCCAAATCAAGGCAGAGTGGATTGAGTTTCCTGAGGTAAAAGCCATGGTTAATACTTGCCCAGGCCCATTAAAGCGATCTGATTGCAGGCTCCCATGGCACACACACATTCTTCCACACCCTGCAACAAAATGCATGTGGCTCTCTGCCCTCTTCTACCTGCCCACTTTGTTGTCCCTTTTTTCTGCTATTAAAAATATGGTGGTGTTAGACCAGGTGGCATATAAGACCTTAACATCTCTTAGAGAAAAAAAAAAACCCAAAGTATCCCACTTGACTAAATAGGCATACTCCATGTATTTATCCATTTGAAACAATAAATTTTGAGCACAAAACAGCCATGCAGACTGTGGGGTTCTTTTAGAAAAAATCCCAACTACATGAATATACATTAGTGAAGCTGCATTGCAACTGTGTTTCAGTTTTGAGACAATTTTTGGGGAAGATGCTCTGGAATGAATGTTTCCTCTAGAGTAAAGAGTATGGTAATTCTTTCCCACCCATACAAAATAAATTTTTTGGATGAAAGTGAAGAAAAAAACCTGTTTATTTTACAAACAAGGAGCCCACAGGGCATGGGGAAAAAAAAAAGAATAACTTAGATATGAACCTTCAGAATCTCACCCCACAACACACACACACATGCACCCACCCACAACAGAACAAACAAACCCAAAATACCTGGGGAAGGGAAAAAACTGCCAGCCACATGCTAGGGGAAAACAAAATGGTGGATGGCTTTGTCTCGGGGAAGGAAAAAATAGAAACAACAGATGAGAACTTAGTGAAACCTCCAATGTTGGTCTCCACGGCAGGCAAAGCTGGTGAATTTAGAGTCCTTTCTTTCATTGGTTCTGCTTCTCCCAAAGTCAGGGCCAAGATGGGGTGTCCTTGCAGCTTCCTGCTGGTCCGTGCTGACCAGTGCCCGCCCATAGTGTAATTTGGAGCAAAAGTCAAGCTGAACAGTCCAAGAAGAAAGAACAGAAGCCGCCAAAGAATGACTATTGCAGTCCAGGGAAAGAGACTTCTTGTCCAAATTAACAATGGGAAATAGCCAGAGTAATAGGTGTGACTTTTGAACTGCTCACTCCAAGTATAGAAGAAAGGATCATGGGGACCCCACCATTTACCTCATATTCCAGTCTTTGGCAAAATGTTCTTCCAGCAGCAAGACACTGTCCATTTTGTCTGCACAAACACCTTGAGGGGGCCGGTCCATGAACTGCCATCTTCTTCCTAGTCACATCCAGTCCAAGGAAGCTCAGAAACATCTCAAGTAAAATGTCAACACCGTCACTTCATAATTTGCTTCTGTCAGTTCAGTAACATGTGTCTTTCCAAATATAAATAAATGTTTTATAAAGTTTTGCTCTACTCAATTACACATGTTCATTTATTTTGCTTATAACAAATAGCTAGCTAATATTCACGTATTGCTTGGAGAGCATTTCAGGTGGTTAGATTTTTACCCAAACATGCAAATCGAAACCTCAGATGAAACAAGAACTGTCTCTCATACCTTTTACAGATGAATAAATAGTTCTTGCCTTGCTAATGCCATTCTTAATTGGACTACACTGTGAGGAGCAAATAATTAATTAATTAAGACTAAATGGCCACTTGCTGAGAGCCAGTGAAAGAGAAACTGCAGCTTGAGACATTTACATTCCCCAAATAAAGTGCAGTTGCCTTACTTTGGTGTTAAGGAAAGAAGCTTATTTTTTTATTGGCTCATTATATTAAAAATGAGTGATTCAATTCACAGCAGGGAAAATGGTTTTTGCTCAGTCTGAGCCCAGTCATGCCAAGGAAAAGCCAGTGGGAAAACTCTAGTCAGATTATCCCAGGTGTCTCTTCCTCTTGGGAACAAGACACAGACACACACATAACATCTCTCACAGGCCAAATTCTGTTCTCTGTATCAGATCAGAATAACTCCAGTTAAGCCAGCCTTTGACATTTGATTACATCACTCTGCTGGGTTATGATGGACTGATGTTGCTGCATGAGAATAGAACTTGGCCCTTAATATAGTGCATACTTTTATATAGAAGATGACAGATTTCAATTATGTAAATTTATTTGCTGAAAAGAGAGCTGCACTGTCACTGAAGATGCTAGGAAGACCCTAGGAAAGCTTCAGGTTAAGATAAGGTTTAAAATGAGATGAGACCTTCTTTTTCCTCCTGGGAAGAGTGGCTACATATAATTACAGTTCCATAACCGTGTTAGGCCCAAATAGTTTACAATATTTGCAAGTCTCTGTGCCATGAAGGTAAGGAAACTTTTATAAAACAAATGCCAGTCTTTGTAGCTTGTCCTGACATTTCTAAGATGAGACATTGTCCTGGTTCTGCCAGGACAGGGTTCATCTTTGCAGTAGCTGGGAGGGAGGTTATTCCATACCACCTTGAGTTGTTGCTGGGGGCGAAAAGAAAGGGATTGTCACTTCCGAGAAAAGGGTGTTCCTTCCGGTCGAGAAAACATGGCTGGTGGAGCGGTCAGGGTAGCGTGGCACTGGTCCAAGCTGGAGGGAACAGTCAGGGCAGCATGGCTGGAGTTGGGTCATGAACTCTGCAGTGAGCATTTTTTTTGCAAGTGAATCACTCTCTTTTGTACACTTTTGTTATTAATATTGTTGCTGTTACTGCTCATTTCCTTATCTCATTGCTGCTGCTTCCAGTAAATTGTTCTAATCTAAACCAGTAATCTCTGCCTACTGTGCCTCCGATTGGAAGGGGAAGGTGAAGAGGGACCTGGGTTTTAGAGGGACCACTAAATTGGAGAATACCATTCCTAAACAATGACAGCCTTAATTGATGCCCAAAATAGTGTATGAAAGGTTGAAATAACAGGTCTGCCCAGAGCAGGTTGGAAAAAAATTTGATCTTGTTATTGAACGGGTTATGTTTCTGTGAGAAGAAATCTATGCAGCAGTGGAGGAAGATGTTGGAAATTTTTTTAACTTTAGCACGATAGTGTATGATCCCTATATCCGTGGTTAATGCTTAGCTTTGTACCCACCATACAGTGCTTAGCACAAATACCAGAGATTAATGTGGCCTTGTGTTAACTCCCCTATATCTGTGACTAATAAGTCTTGTGCCAGCTAATGCTTCCTTGTTTACTTCCTTGTTTAATCAGTGATTAGTATGTATTAGCCATTATCTTAGTTTTGAGAACAAGGATTGTGTGTCAGAGCAAAGAATGATAAGAGAAGTTGTCTTGGTTTAGGACAATATAAGTGGAATACTGTTAAATGAGTTCTTCCCCCTTTTGCTTTAACCAATCACTTTCCACCAATAAGGAAAAAATACAGTAGATATAAGTGAAAAAAACCCAGTTTGCTAACAAGGGGC
>VKON01000659.1:0-44987 GCA_009741485.1 Malurus cyaneus samueli | reverse complement strand
GCGGCTCCTGCCCTGACGGCTCTCCTCTGAGTCTTCTTTCCATCCTCCCATCTCCTCCCCTTTTTTTCTGTCACTCTTGTCCTCTTTGCTTTTTCACGCCTTTCCCCCTCTTTTTCGCGCACCCTATCTCCATCTTTTCCCTTCTCCCCTCTTTCCCCCTTCCTCCTACCCCTTTCCCAGTCCTCTTCCCCATCTCTTTCCTTTCCTCCATTCTCTTTTTTCCTTCTCTTTTTTGTTCCCCCTCTATCTTTTTTTGCCCTGCATCTTCTTTTTACTCTGCCCATCTCTTTTCCCTGCTCCATCCCCGCACCCCCATTTTTTGCCCCCTCCTGGACTCTTTTTTTCCCCTTTACGTCTCACTTTTTTTCCCCTCCATCCCTTTTTTCCTTTCCCTTTTTTCCCAGCAGGCTACCGTCCTTTTTTTCCCCGCCCGTCCCTTTTCCCCCGTCCCTTTTCCCACGATCGTGCCCTATCCCCTCCGTCCCTGGGACCTTTGTTTTTCAGCGCCTCTTCTCTTTTTTAGCCATTTCCCCCATTTCTTTTCACCGCCATACCCGTGTGTTTATTCTCCCCCATCTCACTTTTTCCCCCGATTGCATGTTGTCCCGCAGGCCGTCTGTTTCCCCATCTAGTCTTTTTACGCCCGCTCGTCATCTTTTAACTACTCCTTCACCCCATCTGTTTTTCACTCTCCCTTCCCTCCTGGGAACAGAGTCTCGTCCGTTTCCCCTTTCCCCTCTCTTTCCCCCACCCCTCACCTCTCTCTTTTCTCCCCCTACCGTCTCAACAGTATCAATAACGAGGCACCAAAGAGCATGCCTGGACCGTTCGGCGAGAACAACCACGGCGGGAAAAGGCTCTCATCATGTTACCGCCTGCCACGGGCTCGGGTGGGCAAATCAGGTCATCACCCCATCATTTGTCCCCGGTCTTTCTAGCTCTCCCGGTTTTCCCCGGGGATGAAGCTAGTGACCGCCCGCTCCGCTCTTCCCGCAGTATTTTGAGATACACGGAGCCAGCGGGAGCTAGCGCCACCACAATCACGGGTCAAGGAGCTGTGCCTGCGGGCGGGAGGGAGCGCGGCCGAGCTGGGCGAGTGCCAGTTCCGAGGGAAGCCCGGCCGGGTGCCCCCCAGCGAGGAGTGGGACCTGGCGGAGGTGAGGAGCCCGCTCGGTCCCGGGAATCGCCCTCGGGCACGGCCGCGGTGCTGCTTCTCCGTGTCCCTCCCCCTCGTCATATCCCCTTGGTCACATCACTCGTTCTCGCTGCTTTCCCTCGGTCACATCCGCGTTCCCGGCTTCCCGTCCCGGCCGCAGTGCTGCTCCTCCGGCGCCTCTCCTTCTCGGTTTCATATCCCTTGGTCAATCCCTGTTCTTGTGGTCCATTCCTCGGTCACATCCCTCGTTCTCTCCGTTCCCCCTCGGTCACATCCCTCGTTCTGTCCCCGTCCCACAGCTGGTGCTGCTTCCTTGCCGTGTCCCGTCCCCCTCGTGTCACATCTCTCGGTCACATCCCGTCGTTCTCGCTGCTCCCCCCTCGGTCCACATCCCTCGTTCTGTCCCCGTCCCCGCCGCGGTGCTGCTCCTTCCGTGTCCCTTCCCTCGAGCTACCACAGTCTTTGGTTCCCTCCCCGTCCCCGCCGCGGTGCTGCTTCTCCGGCGCCGCTTCCCCTCGGTCACATCCCTCGGTCACATCCCTCGGTCACATCCCTCGTTCTCGCTGCTTCCCCTCGGGGCCGCTTCCCCTCTGTCATATCCGTCGTTTTGTCCCCGTCCCCATCGGTGGCTGCTCCACTCTGCTGGATCCCTGTCCTTCTGCCCCTCGGTCACACATCCCTCGTTCTTCCGCTCCCCCTCGGTTACATCCCTCGTTCTCGCCGCTCTCCCTTCCGCTCAGCATCCCTCGTCTCGCCGCTTCCCCTCGGCGCTGCTTCCCCTCGGTCACATCCCTCGTTCTCGCCTCTTCCCTTCGGGCGCCGGTATTCACCTCCTCGGTCACATCCCTGGCGTTCTCGCGCAGCAGCAAGACCAGCCTCTTCCCTTCGGGGCCGCTTCCCCTCGGCTCACAATCCCGTCGTTCTCTAGTCGTACCGCATCAACAGCCCTCACCGATCCTCGGGCACAGTGTGTTCCGGCAGAAACCGGCTCATCAAGAAACTTGGCACTCGAGAGGGAGCATTGGTTTTGTCTGATGCCCGCGGGAACCGCATCCCGGCGCTCCTGTTGCGCGACTGGCGACCAGCAGAACCTAGACCAGCAGATGCCTCAGACGACCGCGCTCTTGCTGATCAGGCTAAACGGGAGCCGCAGCCCCGGGTCACGGTCAGGATAACCAGGATCATCAAAAAAAAAAAACTTCCTCGTTCGCTTTGATTTAACAAGTGAAAAGCCTTAAATATGCTGCATTTCGTGGTTGCCTCGAATGGAATCCCGTGCCTTTGGAGCCGGGCTCTGCCGGGGGGACCCCACGGACACACCCAAACGGCGCTGGAAGGACCGGAGGCGACCTTGGTGGAAGCTCCGTGGAAGCCGCTGCTCGTAGCCTGTAACCTAGGCAGCTGACCCGGCTCCAGCCAGAGACTCTTCCGTTCTCATCGGGCATTAAAAACGTGGCTGCGCCTCCCCAGGCGCGGAATTTGGGTGGGAAAAACCGGCGAGGAGGAGGATGGCGACCACGGGGCTCCTCCCGTCCGGGCTGTGGTGGCCCCTGGAGGGCAATGGGAAAGTGACGGGTCTTGTGCCTTAGGAATCACGTCGGATTGGGGGAAGGGGTGGAAGGGGAGAAATTTAAAATTTTTTTGTTTTATTATTGTTATTATGAAATGATGATGATTCCTGGGTGCGATTCTGCTCGTGCTGAGCAGGACGAGTTTTCCCTGGATGGCAGAACCCTTGAAAGGATCCCCGACCTGACATCTCCTCTTTCGTTGATTTTTTTGTCCAGCCCAACTCCTGTAGATGCCACTTTTATCGCCATTTCATTTATAAGGGGGGAGGAAAATCCTCCAGGAACTGACAGGAGGGGAGAAAACCTGTCTTGGATACAAAACCTCAAATAAAGAGATGATTTATTTTACACAAATCCTATCTCCGGATGTTCCCAACTCCCCACACTCCTCCGACTTTACATCCCTCTCTCTTCTTCCCTAGAAATTCACAATTCGGTGCTTCAAGAAATGTGTTTAGAGCCCCCCGTGCCACATTTGGGGGATCAGCTCTGGTTTGGGGTGTCCTGTGTGGGCGGAGCCGTTGCTGCCGTCCCTCTCCGCGTGCCCTTGGTGCCGGGAGAACAAACACGGGATTATTTGGAGATCGTGTTCCTGTGCAATCTCCTGTTTTCCTTGCAGATAAGGGCAGAACTGCAGCAGGTGCTTTTCATTGCCTTTATTTTGCTTACCCTGGGACCCCATGGGCCCCTTGTTGTATTCCAAATTGACTCAAGGGCCAAGGTTCCCCCCCAAAAAAGCCTCATTTTTGAGTCAAAGGGGTAAAAAGAGATCTTTTTAACTAGATTTGGCACTAATTTCAAACCAAGGACCCAAGATATATTATTTCTTCATTAATTAATTATTTTAGCCCCAAAATCAGGCCCTGAGGAATGCCTGAGCCAGCCCTGATACCACCGCTGGCTTGTGTGGTGTTTGGGCAGCGGTATGAAATGTCCGTGCCCTGTTTGTGCCTCAGTTTCCCCAAGCCAGCCCGGGGCCGGCTTTCGTTTCAGCTGTCGGATCAAACTCTTCGGAAGCGCCGCCAAATCCCAGGCCGGGCAGAAGCGCCAGCCAAACCCGCTCGGGCCGAGCCCGGGCCAACCCGCGACCATCGCCCGGGACACGGCGACCAGCGAGGTGTGCGGCGCGGGCAGCGGCTGCCCGGGCCTCCGGAGCCGAGGCGGCGCTCGGAGGTGTCCTGGGGCGCCGTCGGGCCGTGTGTGCTTTGCACGGGGCCAAGGCCGCTCCCGGGGCCGCGCACCTGCGAGGCCCTTCCCGCAGCCTCCTCCCCCGCGGCCGTGTAAACGGCGGCGGACGCCGGCGCCGCTCGGACCCCACCGCGGACACCAGCGCTCCATCCCGCACCATGCTGCAGCTCCTGCTCCGTCGCGCCTCGCCCTCTGCGGTGGGTCCCCCGAGAACCTTGGGCCACCCCACCCTGACCCCCATCTCCCCCCCGGCGGCTCTCACCTGCCGTCCCTCTGTCTCGCGGGGCGCTGCTCGAGCTGGGATCTCGATGCGCGCAGCGCGTGGTCGGTGGCACCTGAGGCGCGCTCGACGCCCCATGGCCCGCCCAGGGGGTCCTGCCGGGCTCCCGCGGGCAATTGGCGGCTCTGCCGGCCCGGGAGCCCGCGCTCAGCCCCGCCGTCTCTCGCCCCCTTGCCCAGGTCTCCTCCAGTATTACTCGGGGGCGGCTGGCACCACACCTGCGGGGGGCTCCCTCATCCAGAGGAAACTGGTCATGACCGCCGCGCCCACTCGTCCAGAAGTGCAGCAAGCCCGGGCGACCCCTCCTTCCTCTCCAAAAGCTCCTCTCCCCCAAAAACCTCCCGGCAGTACCAATTCGCCCGCCCCGGGAATTCCGCCCGCCCCTTGGAGGTCTCTCGGGCTCCTCAGGCACGGGGCTCCGCGGGGCTCCTCCGGGAGCGTCCTGGCCTTGCTCCGACCCTCCCGGAGCAGCCCCCGCTCGGAACGAGCGTGCCTGGGGCTGAAGGAGCGTCCTTGCACCTCCCCGGCAGCAACCTGAACTACCGTGTGGTGGCCGGCGAGCACAACCTCAACAGGAACGAGGGCACCGAGCAGATCTTCAGCGTCAGCAGGATCATCGTCCACCCCTACTATAACACCAACAACGTGGCCGGCGGGTAACGTGGCCGGGGGGAGCAGCGCTCGGGGGGAGCCCGGCCGCGCTTTGGGGGGGTCCCGGTAACATCCCGTCCGTCCCGTCGGCAGCTACGACATCGCCCTGTTCCGCCTGAGCGGCTACGCCACCCTGAACAACGCCGTGCAGCTGGCCGTGCTGCCCCGGGAGGGCACCATCCTGCCCACGATACCCTGCTACAATCACGGGCCTGGGGCATGACCGCAAGTGAGTTGACGCGCTCCCCCGCCCCGGGCCTCCGAGCACACCGAGACACCCGCGAGCACCCGAGCACCCCCAGAGCCCGAGCATATCCGCGAGAACCCAGAGCATACCCCGAGCATTCCCCGAGCACCCCGAGCACCCGAGCACCCCGGGGCACCCCGGAGCATCCCAAGCACCCCAGAACCCCGGCACCCCCGAGCACCCGGAGCACCCCCGAGCACCGACCCCCCCGAGCAGCCCGAGCATCCGCGAGCACCCCGGCACCGGGCAGCACCAGCGGGCCACGAGCTCCGGAGAGCCGATGCGGCCCCCGCGCCACTAGCCCGGGGCTCGTCTCGGGGCAGCAGCGAGTGCCCAGCGCCGGGCGGGGCCGTGCCGAGCTCGGGGGATGGACGGGGGCCCGAGGGGCTCTGCTTGGCCGCGCTCCGTGCGGGCTCCGGCGGCTTCGAAGCGCAGAGGCGCTTGACCGGCACGGTCGTGCAGGGCAACGGGCAGCTTGTCCAGCGTCTGCTCCAGGCCTACCTGCCCGTTCGTGGACTACAGATCGCTCCAGCCCGTCCTACTGGGGCTCCACCGCAAGAACACCAGGGTGGTGTGCGCGGCGGCGACGGCGTGCGCGTCCGGCTGCCAGGTCCGGCCCCGCACCTCCTCGCTTGCCGCCGGCCTCCGCCGGCGCCCCCCGCAGCGCGACCTCACCCGCTCCTCGCTCCGCAGGGCGATCCGGGCGGTCCCTGCACTTGCGCCGTCAACGGCCAGTACCAGGTGCACGGCGTCACCAGCTTCGTGTCCAGCCAGGGCGAAAACGATCGGCCCGCAAACCACCCGTGTCACCCGCGTTCTTCCGCCGTACATTCCTGATCAACAGCGTAAGGCGCCGCGCTCATCGGGGCCCCCGCCTCAGCCCCCGTCGCTCTGCCGGGGCACCCCGAGCCTCAGCCACGGCCCTTTCTCCTTTGCCAGGATCGTTTCTCCCAGAACTGATGCGCAGCGGGAACAAGCCCTCCAGCTCCCCGTCGCCCACGGACATCCCCTGACTGTCCCCCGGCGCGCTCCGGGGCTCTCGGCCCCGAGCCGCGCTCAATAAAATCTCTGTCCGGCTCTGTGCCTCGCCGCTGCCTTGTCCCGCGCCCGCCGATCCGGCCCCGCCGTGCCACTCTCCCCTCCCTCTCCCGCACCGTCCCTTCCCCGCCTTCCTCCTTCGCTCCTCAGGGAGGAGCCGCGGCGAGAAGGAGCCGGCCTCCGAAGCTGCGGGGGCACCCGCGTCTGTGCGTGCAGGGGAAAGGGCAAATGCTGAATCCCTTTCCTGCCGAGGACGGCGCCGATCCTTGGGGATTCGGGTGGGCGCAGAGGACACGGGGCGATCCCATCGGGGTTTTCCCGGCCCCTTGCTCCGTTTCCCTCCCCAAACTGACCCCATTGTCCATGAGAGATGTCACAGTCGAGGGCTTACCTGATCGCCCTCCAGCTGTGCATGCCCGGGCTGTGACACAACCCCCGGCCTGGGGACAAGCGAGCAGCACCCACGTGCCCCAAACACCCCGTTTACACCCCAAAACTGTCACTGCTGGATGGACCCGGTGGCCGTGGGAGGCTCCTCTCACCCCTTTGTCGTGTCCTGCTGATCAAATCCCCCAAGCACCCCCAGCCGGCTGTCCCGGCACTGGGGCGGCCACAGGAGCAGCGGCTCCACCTGGCACTGCCCAAGCCCCTCCAGGGCTGTGTCCAGTTCTGGCCTCTCCCAACAGGAAAAACCTGGAGGAGCTGGAGCGTGTCCAGAGAAGGGAGCAGAGCTGGGGAGGGGCTGGAGCAGCTGAGGGAGCCTGGGAAAGGGGCTGGCCGGAGCAACAAGTGGATATGGGGGACCTTGTGGCTCTGCAAACAACTCCCTGACAGGAAGTGGGACAGCCGGGGTGTCGGGATCTGCTCCAGGGAACAGGGACAGGAGGAGAGGTGAAGCGCCTCAGGCTGGGCAGGGGAGGGTCAGTGGGAATCAGAGAGGCTGGACATCCAATCCCTTGGACTGGATTGGTGTCCCCCGTCCAGTTTCCCTCCTCTGACCATTCCCAACGGTTCTCTGGCTCTCACCTTCCCCAGAGACTTCCCTGCAGGGACCGGAGGCCCCATTCACAGCCCCGTGACCCAAGGCCCCGCGAGCTCCCCACAGTCCCACGAGCCATCTCAGGGCCCCGTTTCCTCAGCGTGCCAGCCCTTGATGTCCACAGCAGAGGCTCAGTGTCCCGTTCCATGAGCCATTCGGTGGCCCGCTGCAAGTCCCAGGCACAGCCCGATGCTGTGACCGGCCCGGGAGGGAGGGGCCCAGCCAGGGGATACCCCGGGCTTTGGTCCCTCTGCCACTGAGCAGCAACTCCTGCTGCTCTTCCTGCGGGTTGCAGCTCTCTGGTCACTTCCCAGGTCCCACCTCACCCATCACTCCAGTGTCCACTACCCATTCACTCCCAGTTTCCATCCACCCATCACTGCCAGTGTCCATCCACCCATCACTCCCAGTGTCCACCTACCCATCACTCCCAGTGTCCATCCACCCATCACTCCATGTCCACTCATTCATCACTCCCAGTGTCCACTTCACCATCACTCCCAGTGTCCATCACCCATCACTCCAGCGTCCATCCGACTCATCCAGCGTCATTCCACCATCACTCCCAGTGTCCATTCCACCCATTCACTTCGCCAGTGTCCACCACCCATCACCCCAGTCATCCACCCATCACTCCCAGTGTCCATCCAGCCATTCACTCAGTTGTCCACCACCCATCATCCCAATGTCCACACACCCAATTGCCCCCGGTGTCATGCCACCCATCACTCAGTGTCCACTCACGCCATATTCATCTCCCGATGTCCAGCACCCTAGCTCTCCCAGTGTCCACTACTTGGTTACTGCGGGTCCACTCACCCATCAGTCCCAGTGTCCAGCCCTCCATCACTCCCAGTATCCACTCATCCATTTCTCCCAGTGTCCACCCACCCATCTCCTCCAGTGTCCACCCACTTGTCCCTCCTATTGACTCACACCCTCATCTCTTAGTGTCCAAACCCCTCCATCCTCCCATTGTCCCACCCCCCATCTCTCCACAGTGTCATCAGCCCTCCATTTCTCTCAGTGTCCACTCTCCCATTTCTCCCAGTGTCCACCCACCCAGCTATTCCATGGCTCTCCCAAGGGTCACCCAAGGGTCAGCAGCTCACGGCCTCTTGTCCCCCAGAGCCCAAGCTCCAGCCCCACCACAGACGGAGCTGCTGCAGCCGCCGCGTTCCTTGACACACCGAAGTCACGGATCCAGAATCCCTGAGGTTGGTATATATAAGCCAATCCCAGACCATCGAGTGGACCGTTTGCCGAGCCTCACCCTGTCCCCAAGCACGAGTGCCACATCCAGGACACCTCCAGGATGGGCACTCCAAGCCTCCCTGGGCAGTTCCAACGCCTGACAACCCTTTCCATGGGGAAAAATCCTGCTGATGTCCAGCCTGACCTCCCCTGGCCTCAGCCTGAAGGCCGTCCCCTCTCCTCTGGTCAACTGTTCCTGGAGTCAGAGCCCGACCCCCTGGTGTCCCGTTCTCTCCTCATGGAAGCTAGGATACTGTCCCAGGGAGGCTTGGAGTTGCCCAATGCCTGGAGGTGTCCTGGATGTGGCACTCGGTGGCTCTGGGCTGGGGACAGGGTGGCATCGGGCACAGGTCACACTCGATGGTCTGGGAGGGCTTTTCCACTGGGGATTCTGGGATTCCGTGCTCGTGTGTCAAGTAATGCGGCAGCTGCAGCAGCTCCGTTTGTGGTGGGGCTGGAGCTTGGGGTCTGGGGGGGACAAGAGGCCGTGAGCTGCTGACCCTTGGGTGACTCTTGGGAGCAGCAGTTAGCACAACGGTGGGTGACACTGGGAAGAATGTGGAAGGATGGACACTGGGGGTGGTGAGTGGACCTGGGGAGTGATGGGTGAAGTGGACACTGGAGAGATGGTGAGTGGACACTGAGTGATGATGTGTGGACATTGGGAGTGATGGTGAGTGGACACTGGGAGTTGATGGGTGAGTGACCTTAGGAAGATGTGTGAGTGGACACTGGAGTGATGGGTGAGTGGACACTGGGAGTGATGGGTGAGTGGACGCTGGGAGTGATGGGTGGATGGACACTGGGAGTGATGGGTGAGTGGACACTGGGAGTGATGAATAGGTGGACACTGGGAGTGAGGGTGGATGGACATGGTTAGTGGATGGTGAGGGACCTGGGAGTGATGGTGGATGGACACTGGGATGATGGGTGGATGGACACTGGGGTGGATGGTGGATGGACACTGGGAGTGATGGGTGGATGGACACTGGGAGGATGTGAGGCTGGACCAACTGGGAGTGAGGGAGTGGACACTGGAGTTGAGAGGAGCGCAGACCGCAGGAAGAGCAGCAGGAGCTGCGCTCGTGGACAGTGAGGGGACAAAGCCCAGGGGTTCCCTGGCTGGGCCCCTCCTCCCCTGGGCGGTCACAGCTCGGGCTGTGCCTGGGTCACTGCAGTGGCCACCGATGGCTCCATGGAACGGGACACCTGAGCCTCTGCTGTGGACACCAGGGCTGGCACCGCTGAGGAAAGGCCTGAGCGTGGCCGTGGGGACTGTGGGGAGCTCAGCGGGGCCTGTGGGGTCACGGGGCTGTGAAGGGGCTCCGGTCCCTGCAGGGAAAGTCTCTGGAGAGGACAGTGTGAGAGCCAGAGAACCTTGGGAATGGTCAGAGTGGGAACGGGAGTGGGAACATTAACCAATCCCATCAAGGATGGGATTGTCACAGCTCTGATGTCCACTGACCCTCCAGCGCTGGTTCCAGCCTGAGGCGTTCCCTCTCCTCCGGTCCTGTTCCCATGGAGCAGATCCGACACCCCGGCTGTCTCCCTCCTGTCAGGGAGTGTGCAGAGCCACAAGGTCCCCCCTGATCCCCTTTGCTCAGGCTCAGCCCCTTTCCCAGCTCCTCCAGCTGCTCCAGCCCCCAGCTTAGCTAATCCTATTCGCGTGTCTTCTCTGACGTCTCCAACGCTCCTCCAGGTTTTTTCCTTGCATCTGGAGGTGGCAGAACTGGCCCGCCCTCTGGAGGGGCTTGGGCCAGTGCAGTGTGGAGCCGCTGCCATTGTGGATCCTGTGGCCGCCCCAAGTGCCGGGACAGCCGGCTGGGGGTGCTTGGGGGATTTGATCAGCAGGACACGACAAAGGGGTGAGAGGAGCCTCCCACGGCCACGGGGTCCATCCAGCAGTGACAGTTTTGGGGTGAAAACGGGGTGTTTGGGGCACGTGGGTGCTGCTGTCTTCGCATTGTCCCCAGCGCCGGGTGTGTCACAGCTCCGGGATGCAGCTGAGGGACGAGCAGGTGAATCCCCGATCTGTGGTTGGAAAAAAAAAACCATCTTCTCATGGACAATGGGGTCGGTTTGGGGAGGGAAAGGGAGCAAGGGGCCGGGAAAACCCCGATGGGATCGCCCCGTGCTCTGCGTGCCCCCCGAATCCCCAAGGATCGGCGCCGCCGGGCAGGAAGGGGATTTGCAGCATTTGCCCCTTTCCCCGCACGGCACAGACCGCGGGCTGCCCCCGCAGCTCGGAGCCGGCTCCTTCTCGCCGCGGCTCCTCCCTGAGGAGCGAGGAGGAGGCGGGGAAGGGACGGTGCGGGAGAGGGAGGGGAGAGGGGCACGGCGGGGCCGGATCGGCGGGCGCGGGACAAGGCAGCGGCGAGGCACAGAGCCGGACAGAGATTTTATTGAGCGCGGCTCGGGACCGAGAGCCCCGGAGCGCGCCGGGGGACAGTCAGGGGATGTCCGTGGGCGAGGGGGAGCGAGGGCTCGTCCCGCTGCGCTCAGTTCTGGGAGACGACCTGCAAAGGAGAAAGGGCCGGGCTGAGGCTCGGGGGGCCCCGGGAGCGCGGGGGCTGAGGCCGGGGGGCCCCGAGAGCGCGGGCGCCTTACGCTGTTGATCCAGGAGATGTAGGCGGAGACGCGGGTGAAAACGGTGGGTTTGCGGGCCATGCGTATCAGCGCTGGCTGGATCAGAAGCCTGGTGACGCCCTGCACTGGTACTGGCCGTTGACGGCGCATGCAGGGAACCGCCGGAATCGCCCTGCGGAGCCGAGGAGCGGGGATGAGGGCGCTGCGGGGGGCCGGCGGGCCGGGGGGCGAGCGAGAGGTGCGGGGCCGGACCTGGCAGCCGGAGCGCACGCCGTCGCCGCCGCGCACACCATGGTGTTCTTGACGGTGGAGCCCCAGTAGGAACGGGCTGGAAGCAGATCTGGTAGTCCACGACGGGCAGGTAGGTCCTGGGAGCAGGAGCTGGGACAGCTGCCCGTTGCTGCACGGAGCCGGTGCCGGTTCAGCGCCCGCTCGGAGCCGCCGGAGCGCCGGAGCGCGCAAAGCAAGCCCTCGGGCCCACGTCATTCCCCCCGAGCTCGCACGGGCCCCGCCCGGCGCTGGGGCACTCGCTGCGTGCCCCGAGACGAGCACCGGGCTGTGGGCGCGGGGCCGCCATCGCCTTTCCGGGAGCTCAGTGGGCCGCTGGTGCTGCCCGGTGCCGGGGTGCTCGGGGTGCTCGGTGCTGGGGTGCTGCGGGGTGCTGGGGGGTGCTCGGGGATGCCGGGGTGCTGGGGGCTCGGGTGCTGGGTGCCGGGTGCTCGGGTGCTCGGGGTGCCCGGCTGCGGGGTGCTCGGGTGGGTGCTCGGGGTGGCTGGGGGGGCTCGGGGAGCTCGGGGTGCTCGGGGGTGCTCGGGGTGCTCGGGGGTGCTCGGGGTGCTCGGGGTGCCGTCGGGATGCTCGGGGGTTCTCGGATGCTCGGGCTGGCTGGGGTGCTCGGGGTGCTCGGGGTTCCGGGGTGCCTTCGGGGTGCCGGGTGCTCGGGTTCTGGGGGTTGCTTGGGATGCTCGGGTCCCGGGGTGCTCCGGGGTGCTCGGGTGCTCGGGATGCTCGGGGTGCCCGGGTGGCTTCGGGTGCTCGGGGTGCTTCAGCCGCTGGGGTTGGCTGCGCGGGGCTTGGGGTTATACTGCACAAACACGTCCGGCATTCAGCACTGATCGGGTCCCGAGCTCCCGGCCGAGAAGCGCCCGAGACAACGGCCCCGGCACACGGAGCGAAGGGAAAGGCGGCCGGGCGAGGTTTAGGAAATAAAGGGGAATTAAAGCTGGGTGGGCCAGGACCCGGCCCGGCTGTCACTGAGCTGTCACCTGGTGGTGCTGGCTGCTGTCACATCGTCCTGGCTGAGGAGGGGCACACTCAGGATTCAACAGCCAGCTTGGAGAAAGGGCTTTTCTGGCAACTCCACCATCAGGGTGGGTGGAGGCCCTCATCTGCCGGTTCGTCCCAGCTCCTCAGGGATGGAGCCAGAGCGTCCGTGTCTGCTTTCCCAGAGGTCCCGTGTCCTGCTGTTCCCCAGAGCTCCGGTCCTGCTGTCCCCAGAGTCCGTGTCCTGCGTCTCCAGAGTCGTGTCCTGCTGTCCCCAGAGCTCCATTGCCTGTGTCCCCAGAAGTCCGTGTCCTGCTGTCCCAGAACTCCGTGTCCTTGCTGTTCCCCAGAGCTCCGTGTCCACCTGTCCCCAGAGCTCGTTGTCCTGCCTGTCCCCAGAGCTCCGTGTCTGTGTCCAGAGCTCCTGTCCTGCAGTGTCCCCAGAGCATCGGTGGTCCTGCTGTCCCCAGAGCTCCGTGTCCTGCTGTCCCAGAGCTCCGTGTCCCGCCTGTCCCAGAGGCTCCATGTCCGCTGTCCCAGAGCTCCCGTGTCCGCCTGCCCCAGAGCTCCGTTGTCCGCCTGTTCCCAGAGCCCCCGTGTCCTGCTGTCCCCAGAGCTCCGTGTCCTGCCTGTCCCCAGAGCTCCGTGTCCTGCTGTCCCCAGAGTCCTCGTGTCCTGCTGTCCCAGGGCTTCCGTGTTCCGCCTGTCCCAGGCTCGTGTCCTGCCTGTTCCCAGAGCTCCGTCGTTCCTGCTTGTCCCAGAGCCCGTGTCCGCCTGTCCCCACAGCTCCTGTGGTCCTGCCTGTCCCCGAGCCCGTGTCCTGTGGTGCCCAGAGCTCATATCCTGCTGTCCCCAGAGCTCGTGTCTGCCTGTCCCAGAGCTCTGTCCTGCTGTCCCCAGAGCTCCATATCTGGTCCCCAGAGGTCCGTGTGCCTTGCCTGTCCCAGAGCTCCGTGTCCGTGCCTGTCCCCAGAGCTTCGTGTGATGTCCCCAGAGCTCCGTTGTCCTGATGTCCCAAGAGCTCCGTGTCCTGATGTCCCCAGAGCTCCATGTCCTGCTGTCCCCAGAGCTCCGGTCCCCTGTCCCCAAGTCGTGTCCTCTGTCCCAGGTCCGTGTCCGCTGTCCCCAGAGCTCCGTGTCTTGCCTGTCCCAGAGCTCCGTGTCCTCCTGTTCCCAGAGCTCCGGTCCGTCTGTCCCGAGTCCGTGTCCCGCTGTCCCCAGAGCATCGTGTCTTGCCTGTCCAGAGCTCCGTGTTCCTCCTGTCCCCAGAGCTCCGTTCCCGTCTGTCCCCAGAGCTCCGTGTTCCGTCTGTCCCCAGAGCTCCGTGTTCCCGTCTGTCCCAGAGTCCGTGTCCTGTCTGTCCCAGAGCTCCGTGTCCCGCTGTCCCAGAGCTCCGTTGTCCCGTCTGTCGTTCCAGAGCTCCGTGTCCCGTTGTCCCCAGAGCTCCGTCCGCCTGTCCCCAGAGCTCGTGTCCTGCTGTCCCAGAGCTCCGTGTCCGCTGCCCCAGAGCTCCGTGTCCTGCTGTCCCCAGAGCTCCGTGTCCTGCTGTCCCCAGAGCTCCGTGTCCTGCTGTCCTCAGAGCTCCGTGTCCCCTCTGTCCCAGAGCTCCGGTCCGATGTCCCCATAGCTCCGTGTCCGCTGTCCCCAGAGCTCCGTGTCCCGCTGTCCCCGGCTCCGTTTCCTGCTGTCCCCAGAGCTTCCGTGTCTGCTGTCCCCAGAGCTCCATATCTGCTGTCCCAGAGCTCCGTGTTCCCGTCTGTCCCCAGGCTCCGTGTCCCGGTCTGTCCCCAGAGCTCCGTGTTCCCGGTCTGTCCCCAGAGCTCCGTGGTCCGCTGTCTCAGAGCTCCGTGTCCCGCTGTCCCCAGAGCTCCGTGTTCTGCCTGTCCCCAGCTCCCTCAGGGACAGACCCAGCCTGTCCCCAGTTCCTGCGTCCCACCCGTCCCCAGATTCCTTGGTTTGGGGCTCCAGCTCTCCATCCCACCCCCATCCCGTCCCCAGCTCCATTCCCAGGATGGCATTCAGGGCTCAGGGAAGTTTTCAGCCCTTTCCCCTCAGTTTAACCCCAAAGCCGGTCCCTGTGAGTTCCCCACCCTGGAACTCACTCCAAACCAGCTCTGCGGATTCCAGCTCAGCCCAGCCCAGACCGGCCCCGCCAGCTGGTGACAGATGTGGTGAAGCATGGCCACGAGGTGACCGGTGACAGAATGACACGTGACGGTGGCAGACATGGTGACAGGACCAGTGACAAATGACAGACACCAGTGCCGGTGACAGATGTGTGACAGACAGACACAGTGACCGGTGATAGACGCGGTGACAGACGGACACAGTGACTGGTGACAAACATGGTGACAGACGGACACAGTGACCGGGGACAGATGTGGTGACAGACGGACACAGTGACTGGTGCAACATTGGTGACAGTGACGGACACGTGGCCGGGGACAAGTGGGTGATAGACGGACCAGTGACTGTGAAACATGGTGACAGACGGGCACAGTGACCGGTGACAGACATGGTGACAGACAGACACAGTGACCCGTGACAGACACGGTGACAGATGAACACTGTGACCGGTGACAGACATGGTGACAGACACGGTGACCGGTGACAAACATGGCAACCAGTGACTGATACAGTGGGACAGACGGATACAGTGACTGGTGACAGACACAGTGACAGACACAATGACCTGTGACAGACTCAGTGAAGAATTCGTGGACGAACAGTGACCAGTGACAGACTCAGTGGCTGGTGACAGACACAGTGACTGACACAATGACTACTGACTGACACGATGACAGACATAGTGACCAGTGACAGGTATAGTGACAGACACAGTGACTGGTGACAGACACAGTGACCGGTGACAGATATGGTGACAGAAACAGCGATTGGTGACAAACACGGTGACAGAAATAGTGACAAATGACAGACATAGTGACCGGTGGCAGACATGGTGACAGACACAGTGACTGCTGACTGACACGATGACAGACATAGTGACCAGTGACAGGCATAGACGAATGACCGGAGAACAACTGGTGACAGAAACGTGCAAAATGACAGACATTGTGATGGTGACAGACACGGTGACAAAAACAGTGAACGGTGACAAACACAGTGACAGAAACAGTGACAGAGACAGACACAGTAACTGCTGACTGACACGGAGACAGTGACCAGTGACAGACATAGTGACAGACATGACTGGAGACAGACACGGTGACGGAAACAGTGACAAATGACAGACATAGTGACCGGTGACAGACACGGTGACAGAAACAGTGACAAATGACAGACATAGTGACCGGTGACAGACACGGTGACGAAACAGTGACAAATAACAGACATAGTGACCGGTGACAGTCACGGTGACAGAACAGTGACAGTGACAGAATAGTGACCGGTGGCAGACGGTGCAGTGTGTCAATTGACAAAAACACTGACCAGTGACAGCCGTGGCAGCCCCAACTGCCCACCCCTCAAACCCACCCTCGGGTCACCTCCCTGCCGGCCGTGGTGGTGACAGTGGCGGTGACAGTGACGGTGACAGTGACGGTCACTCACCGCTCCGTAGAACGCCGGGGTCAGGTCGGGCACGAACATCTCTGGGTACACGTTCTGCAGGTCCGTGAAGTTCCCTGCAGCTGGGCACCGTCCCGCAAGCCGGCGCCGCTCCGTGATGTCACCAAACGTCTTCTGTCCACCCAGACAGGCGAGAAAAAAATTCACAAAGTAAATAATTTCAATTTGTGAAAAATTGTAATTATTTTTTCATTTGTGAAAAAATGGGGGAAAATCCCCCAAAAAAACCCCTATCCCGAGCTGGGAGTCACCCCAGCTTTGTCATTGTCCCTCACGGTGGGACAGCACTGAGATAAGTGGGAGAGGGTCACAGGCTCCAACAAAGAGCTCAGAGATATGACACAAAATTGGGTGTTGTGTAAAATACTAAAAATTAAAAAAAAAAAAATTAAAAGTTTAATTCATAATATCATAAAAATAATGTTTCTATAGGAAAAAAAATTAATCATTAAAATCAAATATCATGGAAACAATGTTTTCCTACTAGGAAAAAAAATTAATGCATTTTTAAAAATCATATTCAAAAATCATAAAAAAATAATGTTTTCCTATTTAGGAAACAAATTATTCATAAAAATCTATATCATAACAAGATTCCTCTATGAAACCAAAACATTACTGAATTAAAAAAATCATAATATCATAAAAACATTAAAAATAATGTTTTCCTATTAGGAAACAAAAATTAATTCATTAACAAAGTCATAAATATCATAAAGTAATTAAAATAATGTTTTCCTACTAGTGAAACAAAATAATAATTCATTAAAAAATCATTATATCATAAGAATAATAAAAAATGATGTTTTTCTACTGGAACAAATAATAATTCATTTTTTAAATATAATTTCATAAATCATATAAAATAATGTTTCCTACTAGGACAAAAAATTAAAATCATAATATCATAAATAATTTTAAAAATACTAAGAACAAAAATATTCATTAAAAAATCATATATCATAAAATAATAAATAAAAAATTTCTCCTGGGAAACAAATAATAATTCATAAAACATATAATCATAAAATTCTTTAAAAATAACGTTTTCTTACTAGGAAACAAACATTAATTCATTAAAAAATCATTAAATTCATATCATAAGAAACAATATTTTCCTACTAGGAAAAAAAATTAATGCATTTAAATATAATAACTTAAATCAGAAAAAATGAATGTTTTTCTGACTAGGAAACAAAAAAAAATTAATTAAAAATCATATATTCATAAATTCATAATAAAAAAATTTCCTACTGGGAAACAAAAAATTAATTCATTTTTTAAAATCATAATACATAAAATAATAAAAAGTAATGTTTTCCTATTAGGAAACAAACACTTATTCATTAAAAATCATAATATCATAAGAAATAATATTTTCCTACTAGGAAACAAAAAAAATTCATTAAAAAAATCATATTATCATAATACCACAATATCATAAAAAAAGATATTTTCCTGCTAGGAAACATCCTGACCAAAGAGAAAAAGCAATAAAAAGTAGGTTTTGGTATTCGTCCACCCGTATGTGATTTCTCACCCCCTCCCCCTGCTCAGGTGGAGCTCCCAGCTGGACCAGCCCCTCCCAGTAAAACAGACAGCCCTGCAGTGCTCCAGTACCTTTGGCACATCTGCGAGGCCTGCTGGTTGCGGCGGTAGAAGATCTCCTTGTAGTCGTCCATCCACACCTCGGCCAGGCGCACCTGGTTGCGGGAGATGACCTGCGTGCCCTTGGGGAAGGTGTGCGGGCTCTTGGAGCGGAACACGTGTCCCACCACGGAGCAGGGGATGATCTCCACCTGTCCCCGCACTGCCACACCTGCGGGAGGACACACCTGAGGTCCGGCTGTCCGGCCGCTCCGTCACCGAGCTCCGGGGAGGTGGCCCTGGGAAGGTGACACCACGCTGTCCCTTACCTTAAAGGACATTTCCACGTTCTCGCCCCCCCAAATCTCCATCTGCGTCATCGTAGGAGCCGATGTGCTCGAAGTAGGACTTGGAGATGGCGAAGAGGCCGCCGGCGAAGGTCGGGGACCTGCGGGCGGGGGTGAAGAAGGGGTTAAAAGATGAATAAAAGAGCAGAAATGTGAGTTTGGGGACATCACAGAGCCAAAATCGGGGTCCTCGCAGGCAGCTGTTGGTGCTTTGGTGGACAGGCATAGTGGACAGACATAGTGACCAATGATAGACATGGTGACCAGAGACAGACACAGTGACAGACAGACATAGTGACCGGTGACACAGAGACAGACATAGTGACTGGTGACAGACACAGTGACCGGTGACAGACATGGTGACAGACAGACATGGTGACCAGTGACACAGGGACAAACATACTGACCAGTGACAGACATGATGACCAGTGACAGACACTGTGACAGAAACAGTGACTTGGTGACGACGACGGTGCAGACGACAAGTGACAGACACAGTGACTGGTGACAAACAGAGTGACAGTCAGACATGGTGACCAGTGACACAGTGACATACATAGTGACCAATGACAGACATGATGACCAGTGACGGACACAGTGAGCAGTGACAGACACAGTGACCGGTGACACAGTGACAGACAGACACAGTGACTGGTGACACAGTGACAGTCATAGTGACCGGTGACAGACACAGTGACAGATGGACACAGTGACCAGTCACGGACATGGTGACAGACAGACACAGTGACCGGTGACACAGTGACAGATGGACACAGTGACCAGTGATGGACACAGTGACAGACAGACATAGTGACCAGTGACAGACACAGTGACCGGTCACAGACATGGTGACAGACATAGTGACATGGTGACAGACACAGTGACAGGTGACACAGTGACAGACATAGTGACCAATAACAGACATGATGATCAGTGACAGATACGGTGACCAGTGACGGACACAGTGGCTGGTGACACAGTGACATAGTGACTGGTGACAGACACAGTGACAGATGGACACAGTGACTTGTGACACAGTGAGAGACACAGTGACCCGTGATGGACATGGTGACAGACAGTGACCGGTGACAGACACAGCGACCAGTGACAGACATGATGACAGATACAGTGACCAGTGACAGACACTGTGACCAACGACGGACATGATGACCAGTGACAGACACTGTGACCAGTGACGGACACGGTGACCAGTGACAGACACGGTGGCTGGTGACACAGTGACATAGGACTGGTGACAGACACAGTGGGACAGATGGACACAGTGGCAGACATAGTGACTGGTGACAGACGCAATGACCAGTGACAGACATGATGACAGACACAGTGACCAGTGACAGACACAGTGACCAGTGACACGGTGACAGACATAGTGACCAATGACAGACATGATGACCAGTGACAGACACGGTGACAGACACAGTGACCAGTGACACAGAGACAGACGTAGTGACCAGTAACAGTCACAGTGACCGGTCACAGACATGGTGACAACACACATTGACCAGTGACAGACACAGTGACTGGTGACACGGTGACGGACACAGTGACCGGTGACAGACATGATGACAGGCACAATGACAGACACAGTGACAGACACAGTGACTGGTGACAGAGACAGTGACCGGTGAAGGACATGGTGACAGACAGACATAGTGACCGGTGACACGGTGACAGACACAGTGACCATTGACAGACATGGTGACAGACACAATGACAGACACAGCGACAGACAGACACAGTGACCAGTGACAGACATGGTGACCAGTGACAGACATGATGACCAGTGACAGACACGGTGACAGAAACAGTGACTGGTGATGGACACGGTGACAGACACAGCGACAGACACAGTGACCATTGACAGACACGGTGACACGGGTGAGGCTGAGCTCAGCTGCTGGGAGGGGACAGAGGTGACAGCGCGACACGGAGGGGCCCCACTGCCAGCTGAATCCCAAGAGAAAAGGGGACATTGTCACCAAAAACCTGTCACCAAAAAGAGGGGGAGGTCACAGCTCGCCGCCCCACGCCCTCCTCCTGCTTCCCTAATCTTTTCCATCTGAGGCTGGAACAGAAACTCGCTTTTATTCAGGAAAAATAACAAATCCTCAGGACTGGCTGAGCTGCTGCACATGAAGGTAAAAGGGACCTTTATTGGGGACAGGAGCGTCTCCCAGGTGACCCGAGCACAAAGCCAGCCCCGCGGCCGGGCTGGGGACGGGGCCAGCGGGGTGTCCGGTGTCTGCCCGGCTTATCCTGGGGCACCGGCCCAGAGGTGGGAAAAGCGCTCGGGGTTTCTCTGAAAGGGAAATTAAGGGGTGAAAAAGAGGGATTTTGAGGCAGCCTGACCCACGGGTGACTGGTTCTGCGGGGGTACACGGGTGTTTTACTGCGGGTACACGGGTGTTTGAGAGTGAGAAGGTGCAGACGGCAAAGAAATCTTTAATGAGAGACTCCGGCAGAGCGAGAGGTGGCCATTCCGAGGTCTGTGGTGGCCCGCGGGCTCACACCCAAACTCTGACCATGCCGGACACAACCCCGGGGATCCTCCACGCCAAAAATCCATGAGAAAAACCCCGCTGGGAAGGGGCAGCACCACCCACCCGGAGGCATCAAGGAAAACACAGATTTTTGGAAAAAAAAAAAAAAAAAAAAAACACCAGAATCCTCCCGTGTGGCTTACTTGATGGGGAAGGTTTCATCCTTCCTGCGCTGCCTCTCGCGGGGCGGAACGACCTCCCAGCCGAACGTCAGGCTCCAGTCGAAATTGCCGCGGCTGTGCTGCTTCCCGTTCTGCACCGGCTTGGAGAACTCGAAGGTGTTGAGGTCGATGGTGGCGATGTCGGGGCTCACGACGGCCGTGGGCTCCTCGGCGATGCGGGACAGCAGCGGCTCCAGCCACCCGTGGAAACACTCGCCTGGGACACCGGCAGGTTGAGCGGGACGAGGGACAGCGGACAGAGGGACAGAGGGACAGAGGGGACAGGATTAGGAGGGGACAGCAGGACAAGGACAGAGGGGACAGCGGGGACAGGGGACAGAGGAGACAGAGGGGACAGGATTTAGAGAGGGAAGAGAAGGACAGGAGACAGAGGGGACAGAGGGGACAGATTGGAGAGGAGAGAAGGGCAGGGGACAGAGAACAAGACCGGGGACAGATGGAAGGGGAGAGAAGGGAAGAGACAGAGGGACAGAGGGACAGCGGGACAGCGGGACAGGATTGGAGAGGGGAGAGAAGGGACAGAACAGAGGGACAGAGGACAGCGACAGGGACAGATTGGAGAGGAGAGAAGGGACAGGAGACAGAGGGGCAGAGGGACAGCGGGACAGAGGGACAGGATTTGGAAGGAGAGGAAGGACAGGAGGACAGAGGGACAGCGGGACAGTCACACCCGCGCACCGGGGGCAGGATTGGGAGGGACAGCGGGGGACAGAGGGGAAATGGGGACAGCAGGGCAGAGGGGGCAACGGGGACACGAGGGGGACAGCGGGATAAAGGATAAGGGACAGCGCGACAGGATTGGAGAGAGGACAGCGGGAACAGAAGGGACAGAGGGGACAGTCTCACCCGCAGTGGCCGGGGACAGGATTGGAGAGGAGACAGAGGGGACAGAGGGAATATCGGGGCCAGCAGGGATACGCCACTCACAGCGCCTGGGGGGCAGGATTGGAGCGGGGACAGCAGGGACAGAGGGG
Organism: Malurus cyaneus samueli; assembly: GCA_009741485.1. Classification (NCBI taxonomy): domain Eukaryota; kingdom Metazoa; phylum Chordata; class Aves; order Passeriformes; family Maluridae; genus Malurus; species Malurus cyaneus. Next base: position 23,475 of record VKON01000659.1, on the reverse strand, counting down.
ACAGAAGCGACAGCTCCATCTGCAGCGGCCGAGGACAGGATTGGAGAGGAGACAGAGGGGACAGCGGAGGGCAGAAGGGACAGAGGGGACAGCTCCTCCCGCAGCACCCAGGGGCAGGATTGAAGAGGGGACCGTGGGGACAGCGGGGACAGAAGGGACAGCGGGACAGGCCTCCTCCGCAGTCCGGGGCAGGATTTGGAGAGGATTACCGGGGACAGCGGGGGGGAGGGGACATCGGGAACAGGATTGGAGAGGGGACAGCGCGGGCAGAGGGGACAGCGGGAGCAGCCCCATCCACAGCACCCGGGACAGGATTGGAAGGGAGGACTGGGACATCGGGGACACACCACTCACAGCACCTGGGGGGCAGGATTGGGAGGGGACAGCGGGACAGCAGGGACAGAGGACAAAGGGACAGCTCCATCCACAGCACCCGGGGACAGGATTGGAGAGGAGACAGTGGGGACAGTGGGACATCGGGACACACCACTCACAGCACCCGGGACAGGATTGCGAGAGAGACAGAGGGGACAGAGGGAACAGCAGGGACAGAAAGGACAGGGGAACATCCCATACCAGAACCTGGTGGCCGGATTGGAGAAGAGACAGAGGGACAGCGGGGGCAGAGCGGACAGAGGGGACAGAGGGAGCAGTCCCATCCGCAGCTCCGGGGCAGATTGGAGAGGGACAGCGGGGACATCGGGGACACGCCACTCACAGCACTTGGGGCAGATGGAGCGGGGACAACGGGGCAGCGAGGGCAGAGGGACAAGGGACAGCAGGGACAGCCCCACTCCCAACACCGGTGCAGGATTGGAGAGAGGACAGAGGACTGGGGCTGGGACACGCCACTCACGCACTTGGGGCAGGATTGGAGCGGTGGGCAGAAGGGACAGCAGGGACAGCCCCACCCGCAGCACCCAGGTGACACTCCGGGGTGGACACTCACAGTGGGCATCCAGGAAGGTCAGCACCTCGCCGCTGGCCACGCTGGCCCCCAGCAGCCGCGCCGTGATGAGCCCCTTGCGCTCCCGCTGCCGCACCACCCGCACGATCTGCAGCTGCTCCACGTAGCGATCCAGCTCCTCCTTCAGGTACTCTGCGGGCAGAAGGTGACCGATATTTCTGCCTTCCCTTTTTGGGTGCCCTTTTATACACTTTCATACTCTTTTATAAATTTTCTGTACCCTTTATGATCCCTTGTACCCTTTAGTCTGCGTGTTTGGAATTCCCTTGATTTTTGATGTTCCAGCTTAATTTGAGAGTTCTGCCGGACAGAGAGATCAAATATCCTCAATAAAAAGTTGATGTGCCCTGTGCTGTCTCAAACCTGGGGCTCCAGCTTTGGGTGAAAACTTCTCCCTGAAACGTTTTATATAAACTGGGCTCTGGCCTCATTCTAGGGAGAATTCATTAAGATAAAATTACTTTTATCTTATTACTTTTATCTTAATTTCTAATTCTTATTAATTACTTCATTTGGTAAGTTTCTTATTGTGGAATCCTAGATAAATACGCTAATTTCTGAAATCTGTAAAATTATATCCGTGCATTTTTCATCGAGCTGTGCACCTAAGATCCCAAATACTGAGATAAAATCCTTTAATTCCCCTTTTATCTATCTCGTCTCGTCCCATCCCATCCCATCCCCATTCCCATTCCACATACCATCCCATCCCATCCCATCCCATCCCATCCATCCCATCCCATCACCATCCATCCCATCCCCAATCCATCCCATCCCATCCCATCCATCCCATCCATCCCATTCCCATCCCTCACGCTGCTGCTGCTCAGCCCCTACAGCCCGAGTTCGGGTTCAGGGCACCTAAACCTTGGACCCAAACCCTTTATTTTGGCTCAATAAAAGGGTTTTTATAAGGGAACTGCCCTCTCCCATCGAATCCCTCTCTGGAGAGCGACGGGGAAGTGACAGGTGAGGAGGTCACATCCCTGTGCTCAGAGTGTCACCGGGGCCACATTGTCATTGAGGGGACAGCGGGCTTGGGGTCACCAGATGAACCTGAGATTTGCAGTGAGGAAGGGAAGTGACGTGGGTCACCAGACAACCAGAATTTTCATGGGGGAGGGGACACAGGGTTTCAGGTGCATGAAGGAACCTGGATTTTCACTGAGGAAAGGGACACGGGTCACGATGAAACCTGGGATTTCACTGGGGAAGGACAGCGGTGGTACAGGGTCAGGTCACCAGAGGAACCTGGGACTATTCACTGGGGACAGGGGCTGGGGTCACCAATGAACCTGGGATTGCATAGAGGAAAAGTGACAGGTCACCAGATGAACCTGGGATTTGTCACTGAGGGAGGGACCGGGATCATCCAAGGGGGGGGGGTAACCCGGATTTGTCACTGGTGCGGGACATTGGCAGACATGTCACTGAAGGCAACCCAGAGATTTTGTCCATTGAGGAAACGACATGGGGGTCACCAAGAGGACCCGGTTTGTCAGGAGGAAAGGGAACAGAGGACACAGGTCAGAATCACCAGAGGAACCTGGGATTTGTCACTGAGGGGACAGTGACAGTGGGGTCAGATTGAACCCAGATTGTCATTGAGGGAGGGGACACGGGATCACAATAACCTGATTTTACTGAGGAAGGACAGCGACACGGGTCATGGAGAACCAGGATTTGTCACTGAGGAAAGGGACACGGATATGATCACGGGGAAAACGGATTTGCACTGAGGAAAGGGGCACGGAGGTCACCGACGAACCCGGATTTGTCACTGAGGGAAGCGGACACGGGATCATCGCAGGAACCTGGGATTTGTCACCGGTGGGGGACAGTGGACAGAGTCACTGAAGGAACCCAGGATTTGTCATTGAGGAAAAGGGACACGGGGGTCACCAGATGAACCTGGGATTTGTCACTGAACGAAGGGGACAGCGGACATGGTCACCAGAGGAACCCAGGATTTTTTACTGAATGAAGGGGACGCGGGGTCACCAGAGGAATCCGGGATTTGTCACTGATGGGGGACAGTGGACATGGGTCAGGGTCACCAGATAAACCCAGAATTTGTCACTGAGGGAAGGGGACACGGGGTCACCGGGCGAACCCGGGATTTCTTGGCAGAAACGACGCAGCCAAGCCAGGAACTGGGAGTGGCATGAGACGGGAATGCCGGTGAGAGCGGAATGGCCAGTCGAGAGCGGAATGGCCCGGGGAAGAGAGCGGGACGCCACGGGGAGACGGGAATGGCCCCGGGAGAGACGGGAACGGCCACGGGAGAGACGGGAATGGCCCCGGGAGAGCGAACGGCCACGGAAGAGGGAATGGCCCGGAGAGACGGGAACGGCCCGAGAGACGGATGCCCGGGAGACTGGAACGGCCCGGGAGAGACCGCGAAACGGCCCGAGAACGCGACGGCCCCGGAGAGCGGAATGGCCCGGAGAGCCCGGAATGAGGGAGAGCGGGATGGCCGGAGAGCGGAATGGCCCCGGAGAGCCCGGGAATGGCCAGGGAGAGCCGGGAATGGCCCCGGAGAGCGGGAATGGCCCCGGGAGAGCCGGAAACGGCCCCGGAGAGCCGGGAATGGCCAGTGAGAGCCGGGAACGGCCCCGGGAGAGTTGGAACCCCCGGAAAACCGTCCTGGGGAGGGGTCCCGAGTCCAGCCCACGCCCGCCCACAGCGGGACTCAGTTCTGGGAAAGGGAATTCCTGCGGCACCGCGCGGTTCCTGCTCCGCTGGAAAGGGGAATTTTATCTGGGATAAGGGCAGAGTCCGCTCCTCCCAGCGCCCCGGCGCTGAACCCCGCGGTAATTAACTCTGGGTGCTAATTAACGAGGGTTTGAGCTTTGTGGGCACGCGGTTTGTCCCCAGGGCTGGGTTGACAGTGGTGCCGGGGAAGGGAAAACCTGGGGTGCCCGTGGGAGTGAAAGCACCGGGAGGGGCTGTCGAGAGATCCAGGGGTGTCGGGAGATACCCGGGAGATATCGGGAGATTCGGGGATGTGAGAAGATCCCAGGCCGTCCGGAGATCCTGGGGATGTCGGGGGATCCCGGGGTGTCGGGAGATCTCGGGGATGTTCGAAGATCCTGGGGATATCGGGGGATCTTGGGGATGTTGGGAAATCTCGGCAATGTCGGGAGATTCTGGGGATATCGGGAGATACGGGGGTTTCGGGAGATTCGGGGATGTCAGGAGATCCGGGAAATTTAGGGATGTCAAGAGATATCTCAGGGATTGATCGAGGATCTTCGGATGTGAGAGATCCGTGGATGCTCAGAGATCGGGATATCGGGAAATCTCGGGGATATTGGGGGACCCCGGGGTCAGGAGCCCCAGCTGCCTCTCCGAGGGGCTCAGAGCTGCTGCTTTCTAGGCCCTTGACCAATCTCCTCTTGACACCACAGTCCACCATAAGGTTCCCATCATCCCTCTACCCACGTCCATCCCAAGCATGTCCTATCTCGCTCTCTGGCCCCACATGATCACGCGTTCCCTCATCACTCTGACCCCACATCCCATCCCAGCCCCACCATCCCCTGACCCACATCCCCCACAGCCCGATCTCTTTGGCCCTGCATCCCTCTGGCCCACACACCCATCACGGCCCATGCATCCCTCTTGACCCACATCGCCATCCATGGTTCCACATCTCCCTGCGACCCCACATTCGATCCCAGCTCTGCATCCCTCTGATTCAATACCTGTTGACCCCACATCCCCCTGACCCCACATCCCACCTGGTCCACACATCTCTCTGACCCACATCTTCATCCAGCTCCTGACCACTCTTGACCCACATCGCACCATGTGTTCCCACAATCCTCTCACCCCACATCCCACCCCAGCTTGTCCTATCTCCTCTGGCCCCATACACCCAGTTTCCACATCCCCTGACGCACATTGCCCATTTCCAGCTCCTTAATCCCTCTGGCCCCACATTCCACCACGGCTCCTGCAATCCCTCTGACATTCAATCCATCCAACTACCCACTTTTTTGCCCGCAATCCACCGCTCCTTGCATCCTTTGGCTTCTGACCCCTGACCCCACATCCATCACCAGCCCCCCTCCATCTGACCCCAGCTCAACAAACAAGCTCCACTTTCGGCCCCAATCCCTCTGACCCCACATCCCATCCCGAGCTCTCTTATGCTCTGGCTCCACATCTTGCTGCAGCCTACCCAACGTCTTCTCTGATCCACATCTCATCAACTCATGCATCCTCTGCTGGAACCACATTCCCACATGTTCCCACATCCCATCTGGCCCCACAATTTACCAATCCCAAGCTCCTGTGGTCCCTCTGACCCACACCCACCATTGTTCCCACTCTCCCTGACCCACCATCCCTCTGACTCCACATCCCCCTGAACCCACATTCCATCCAGCTCCTGACTCCCTCTTGCACCACCATCCCACCTATGGTTCCCATATCCTCTGACCACCATTCCTATCACACTCCACATCCCTCAACAGTCCCCACATCCACCACGAGTTTCCACATCCTTTTGGCCCGATCCCCATTCCAGCCACACCGTCCTACCCACATCCGTCTGACCCCAAACCTAAACAGTCCCACATCTCTCTGACCCCACATCCCATCTCAGCTTATCCTATCTCCCTCTGGCCCCACATTGCCACCACGGTTCCCTCATCCCCAACTGACCCCACATCCCATCCCAACTCCTGACTCCTTTTGACCCCACAATCCACCATGTCGTGGTCTCCACATCCTCTGACCCACCTTTCATCCAACTCCCACTCCCTCTTACCCTAATCTCTGGCCACATTCACATCAGCTCCTGTGTCCCTCTACCCCACATACGCCATGTTCCCACATGGCCTTGACGCCACATCCATCCAGTTCCTGCATCCCTGACCCCACTCCCTCTGACCCCAATCTCATCCCAACTCTGATCCTCTGACCTACATCCCTTTGACCTCAATCCCTCTGACCCCACATCCCCCAATGTTCACATCTTCTCTGACCCCACTCCATCCCAGTTTCCTGCATTCCCCCTGCCCACATCCCCTGACCCACAACCCACCCCTCCTACCCCATCCTCCCATCCCCCAGCCCGTGCCCCCTGCCCTGTCCCCCGTGCCTGCTCACGATCCAGCCAAGGTTGGGCTAGACCATGTCTACAGACTTCTCGCAGCAGCGGGCCGGGGACGAGATGCGGCGCGTAGACTGTTCGGAGCAGGGGACCAGGCCTCGTTGTGGAAACGATGACCACGCGTGTGGGGAGTGGGGGCAGCGCTTGATTTCTCGACTCGATGCACCTAGGGGACATGAAGTGAGGGAAGAGGGGCTGAAGGGGTGGAGTGAGCCACTCCTGAATCGCCCCGCACCCAACCCACAGCGGGGGGAGGCAACTTCCTCCGGCTACTCATCCGGCTCGAATCTCTTTTCCCATTGATTGGACTTGAGCGAGTCTCCGCTGGCGCCGGTCCTCCTGTCACCTACACCTGCTAGCACGGATATCACCCGCCAGCGCGCAGGGGGCTGGATTCCTCCCTCCCCTTTCAAGCTTTTCTCACCAATTCCCTTCGCGTGCTGCTCCGTCACCCATTCCCATCCGCTTAATCCGCAGCCCCCGGGCGAGGCTAGCGGGATCTGGAGTTTATTCCCCCCCGCGTCCAGCGGGTCCGGGCTTGTTCCACTCGGCTGAAGAGAAAAGAAAAGTTGCACCGCTAAAAAAAAAAAAAAAAGGAGGGGAGTAGGGGGGATAAAGGATCCTGAGCAGAGGGCGGCAGGTTACGGGAGACACAAGAGCCTGTTGCCATCGGCCGGCTGGGGGCCAAATTAGGGGGAAAATAATAATAATAGAAGGTTTTCTTCAGCTCTGTCCCTCTCAATCCCTGCCGGACTGGGTGGCTTCCTGGAATCAAATCTGCTTTGATTTCTTTTTAAATTTCAGGGAGCGTGGGCCAATCGGGGTATGTCAGAAAATTTAAGGCTAAGTGGCCAGTTTATGCAATAGTGGCCAAGTTTCGGAGTGATGGGCCAAATTTCAGTAAGTGATGTGGCACATTTGTGGGGTGAGGGGCCAATTCGGGGGAGTGAAGGCCCAAGTCGGGATAGGGCCAAATTCCGCGGGACGTGGGTAATTTCGGGGCGAGGGGGCCATTTCGGGGAGGCGAGGGGCCAATTACATTAAACGTGGTGTTTAAAGGCATATCTGCTTTAGGCAATAGCGGCTACGCTGTTTAATGCATAAGTGGCCTTTTTATCAAGGCAATAACGTGTGGACATGGCTTTTTAGGCAAAACCATGGCTGTTTTGGGCAATAAATGGCTTGTCTTAGGGCATAATTCTGTTTTTAAGCAATATAAGCGGCCCCGGTTGCCGCCTCACTCGGTTCGGCGGCTGTCGAGTCCCAGCGCCCGCTTGCAGGGGATGAGATCGGTCAGCTGCGAAGGGTTGACTTGAAGCAATGCTTCTCTACCCCTCTCCTTCTCCTGTCTCCTGCGGGCGGCCATGCGCTTTTTGAAGGCTTTTCCGTCGGCGCTCGGGGCTCGGGTCGCTGCGGGGGTCTCTCATCGCGGCCGCAGCTCGGCGGCGGTGTAGACGCGGGCAGCAGAACGGCGGCTGGGCAGCGGCTCCGGTGGCGGCTCCGGTGCTACCGATCCTGCCAGCCGCTGGCAATCGATTCGCGCAGTTCCCGCAACGGCTCCGGATCAGATCCAGCACTGCCTTGCCCGCGATCCTCAAGCCGCTCCCGCCCGGGCTTTGCTGCCCGCGTCCTTCTGGAGGATGAAGAGGAACAGGACGAAGACGGCGCCCACCAAGGCCACCTTCAAGGGGCTGTAGCGGCGGCGGAAAAGCCGCTTTGGGTTTTTTTTGAGGGTTTTCCTGGATGGATGGGGATTAGGAATTTTTTGGGGGGTTGGTTGATCACGATGTCGCCGCTCTGCTGCAGGACCTGGGGAAGGAAAAACACGGCAGTTAATTCCCGGGCCCTGATGTGGAAATAGATATATGGTACTTAAAATATATTAATTAAAAGATAAACTGAATATAATAAAGAAAATATATATTTAATAATAATATATTCTATATTAACAATTAAATTATCGAATAATTAATAGAAAATTAATACACATAGAATATATATCCTTTAATATAGAGATGATATATTAATATTAAATACGTTAATATATGAATATTAAATATGTAATATATAATGAAATTAGATTCTATATTAAATTGTATAGATTCTATATTACATTTAGTATATTAATAGAAATTGTACTTAACAGAATGTAGAAATATAACGCAATAGAAATAAAATCGTTGGAATAGTTTAGGTTGGCAAAAGACCTCAAGATGCATCCAGTCCCACCCCTGCCGCGGCAGGTCATCCTCCCCTTAGGCCAGGTAATCCAATAAAAATATTACAATAAAATAGCTAATGGAAATATATTGATGTAATCGCATAGTAATGACATTAGTAACTCATTAACATATCAAATACTGATACCATATTAGAATGCATTAATAAAAAAATATAAGTATAGTTTATATTTTAAATAATTAAACATAAAATAGGATGAATATATTTTAGAAAATATTTAATAAACTTCGCAACAAGTAACACTTTAAAATAATTCCCCCAGCCCTCCAGCCAAACTCATCCCAAAATAAAACATCAGGAAAGCCGGGTATAAAGCCGGAGGATGTGCAGGACCCGACAACCCAAACAGACCTCCAAGAGTTTCTCATCGGACCCATCGCAAAGGCCGCAGCCTCGCCCTTGTCCACCCCCTCGCACACCCAGTTAAACCAGAGCCAAGAAAAATTGCCAAAACTATTTTTGGCCGCGGTAAAAAAAACGCTTTTTTTAGGTATTTTCCTGCCTGGGAAGCAAAACTCGAGCAGACCCCGCGGTGCTCCGGGTTGGCCTTATAGCTGGAAGGAGCAGTGTTCCGTGTCCGGTGCTCGGCCCAGCTCGCGCCAAGTCCCTCTATTTCCCCCGATCCGTCGGAGCTCTGAGCTTCCACCACCCGCCAAAAAACCTCCCGCGGCTCCTCTTATGTGAGCCCGGCGCCGGTCTAATGGACGCCGGCGGGATCCATCACCGCCATCTCTCTCCTCCTCCTCACTCGGGCTCTCCTCTCCCTCCATTCTTTTTTTTTTTGGTTTTTTTTCCTTTTTTTTTCTCTGTCGGCGATGGGCGGGAAGGGCATCCTGCCACAACTTCAAGGCGAGAAGTTTGGGTTGGGAAGAGGGTCCCCGGGTCCCGCTCTTGAGCGCCGGATCATAAGCGGAACCACGGCTTCACTGCCAAGGGCGCCCCGCCTCCCGTCCGCGGCCCACGGAAAAGGCAAAATCAGGGGAAAAAAAAAAAAAAAAACCCAAACCCAAACCATCATCCTGGCGTTTCTGCATTCTCGGAATCCTCCGAAGTCACCCCCCCACTCGCGCCCTGAGCGCCGATGTTCATTCGGTCGTGCGAAGAGGAGAGGGAAAAGGCTGGCAAGGATTTTGGGGAAATAAAAACCCGTTCTATAACGCCACATCTCTGGGTTCCATTTGTCACGTCGCTAATGAAGCTCGTTAGCTGTCGGTGTTAATTACCCCCAGAGGGACCCCCAGTTGCGGGGGGGGGCACAGTATGCACAACAGAGCTGCCTTTCCCAGCCCAAGTGGAGGCGTTTACGCCAACCCCTCCAATCCCTTCCCGAGAAGGGAAATAAAACTTTGCCCAAAATGGCCAAAAAGGATACAAATTAAAATCCCCCCGAAGGTGGGGTGGATTTGGCATTGGGCTCCAGCGTGAGTCCTGGTGCAGGCTGCGTCTGCCCTGTGAATCTTCCCCGTGGATTCTGCTCCAGCCCATGCCGAAAATCCCAAAAATCACGATGTGACAAGGGTGACTGCACCCCAGGAAAACGGTGTCAAAGATAACCCAGCCCGGAGACTCTGGGGGTCAGAAAAAAAGGGAAAAAAAAGTGGGACCAATCCGAGGAGCGTCCCCCGTGTGTGGCAGGAGAATGTGGGAGGTAAGAGGCGGGAAAAATTTTTTTCCCGTGGAGAAAAAAAAAAAAAAAAAAAAAAAAAGCGAGAAGTAATAAATCACAGGTGTATTGTCTACCAGGCGAGGTGGCCAGGCTACCACCGTGGCGAGACGAGTGACATCGGAGTGCCGCGATGGGAAAGCCACGACATCGGGAATGTGGGAAAAAATGGATTCGATCCCGGGGTCGCCTCCAGCTACTACCTCACGAATCGTGAGGGCTGGAGCTGCCGGCCGGTGCGAGGGGGCTTCAGCAGGTCTCTGAGGGTCCCCCCGTTCAGTGGTCAGTGGCTGCCCAGACCCCGAGTCCCAAAGGGTCCCGGAGCCCTCCGCGGGCGGATGGAGAAGCTCTGAGATGGGGGCGAGGAGTGGGGGTCTCTGCCCCGCCGGGAGTTTCTGCGGTGTGAGGGGGTCGGGGCCTCCCACCGCGTACCGAGTTATCCCCGCCCGTGGAGGAACGCTGCCGCTCAGGGGTTCTCCACCGACCCTCCGGCCGGGGCTCCATCCCGAGGTCACCTGACCCCCTCCGCGCGAGGGGTCACTGCCGGACCGACCCCATACTCCCAGGAAGACCCTCACCGGGCCCCCGCTCCCCCTCCCCACGGGCGAGGGCTCCTCACCGGCTCACTTCTTGTCCCCCTTTCACAGAGGGGAGAGCACACCGGGAACCGTCCGCTCCTTTCCGTGATGGGCTCCACGCCGGGACCACGGGTTCCCGGACCCTCCTGGGGCAGAGCTCCTCACTCGAGACCCAGTCCCCGTACACAGAGGGGTGCGCCGCATCCGACACCGCGGATGCCACGGACCCCCTCTTTGGGCTCGAGCCTGTGCACCGCGACCCCCGTTCCCTGCCTGCCGGCAGGGTCGGCTCGCGACCCCAGACCCCCTTACACGACGGGGGCGTCACGATACAGGACCCTCGTCCCTCCCCGTGCTCCCGGCTCCGGGCCCGCAGGGCGTCCGAGGGCGGGCCTGTCCTGCGCTACCTTTCCCGCCCCCGGGGACAGAGTGCCCGGGGCGGGGCTGCCCTCGCGCTTCTCCAAAGCCGCCCCGCCCCATTACCGGAGCGGCGCCGGGTCCTAGAGACACCCCAGGGGTAAAAAAAAAAAAACGGGTCCAAAGCCGCCTGTCCCAGGGGAAAAAAAGACTGCCGGCGGGTCTAACGGAGTACATACCGCAGGGAAAGAATGGTCCCAAGCCCCTGAACGGAAAAAAACGCCGATCTAGAGAGCAGCCTTCATAGTCTCATCGTCCAGGGAAAATTATAATTTAAAACGGGTGCCTTTAAAGCCGGGATATTATAAAAATTAGTTTTTGGTTGTTGTGTTTGTGTTGTTGTTGTTTGGGTTTTTCTGTTATTTTTTTTGTAGTGTGTAGTTTGTTGTCTGGTTATCTGTTCATAACATTTATTGGTGCCTGGGTTAGTTCTGTCGGGCTGGTGGGGCTCTAGTGTCTATCAGGATGGTGGTCTGTCTAGGTTGTTGGCGTCACCTCGCGTGAGGTGTAGAGGGGTTGATCGGGGGCGTGCGTGCCGGGGGTGGTGGAACATTCGTTGCTGGTGGGGTGGTCCCTTGGGGGGTGGGGCGTTGCCTTCCGTGGTGGGGGGGTTCTAGGGGGAGGGGGGTGTGGATCTTGTCGTGTCATTCCCGGTTGGGCATTGTGAGTTGTCGGGACCGGGAGGAATAACTCGGAGGTGCCTGGTAAGAGAGGACCGAGGAGGGGAAGAACCGCCTAGAGGGAAAAGCCAAAGAAGAAGTTTAAAAACGGTCCTAAAGCCGCCCGTCCCGCCGCCCGAGAATAACTCAGTCTAGAGACAGCGCTGCCAGAGGAAAGAAAATTTTTTTTTATTTGTATTTTTAAACGGCCGTAAAGCCGCGTCCGGGCCCAGCACGGGGTCCTAGAGAAGATACCTGCCAGGGGAGAAAAAAAAAAGCGTTGTTGTTTTTGTTGTGGGGTGTGGTTTGTGTTTGTGGGGTGGGGTTTTGGCCCTGAAGGTTTATGTGTTGTTGTGTTTTGGGCTTGTGATGAAACGGGGAAAAAAACGCTTTGGTGTCTGGACACCGCCCAGGAGAAAAGCGGGTTCCGGAAGCCTCTCGCGCCCGGGAGCGACCGGTCTAGAACCTGAGGGAATATTAAAACGGGTCCAATAGCCGCCCGCCGGGAGACACTCTGGTCGTTGGGCGCCCCAAAAGCGCCTCCAGGAGATAATCCGGGTCCAGAGACACCTGTCAGGGAAATAAAAAAAACGGGTCCAAAGCCGCTGTCGAAAGTCGGGCTAGAGACACCAGCTTCGGAAAGAATCGGTCCCAAAGCCGCCCGTCCCGAGAATAACTCCGGTCTAAGAACACTCTCCAGGGAAAAAATAAAACGGTTCCCAAAGCCGCCTGAACCGGGAAAAACGCCGGATCCTAAGACACCTGTCAGGGAAAAAAACGTGATCCCAAGCCGCCTGTCCCGGGAGCACGCCGGTCCTAGAGACAACCCCAGGGGAAAAAAAACGAGTTCCAAAGCCGCCGAACCTGGAAAACGCCGTATCCTAGAGACACCAGCCAGGGAAATAAACGGCCCAAGCCGCCTGTCCCGAGAAAACGTCGGGTCTAGAGACCCACCAGGAAAGAATAAAGGTCTAAGGCCGTCCCAGTATAGGATCCGAGTCCAGGTCCTGAACACCATGCCAGGGAAAAGATAAAACGGGTCGCTAAAGCTCCGTCCGGGAGCATACGCCGAGTCCCTTAGAGATTACGCCAGGGAAAAAAAACGGGTCCCAAAGCTGCTTGAACCGGGAAAAACGCTGGGTCCTGGAGATACCGTCAGGGAGAAAAGACGGGTCCCGGAGCCTCTCGCCGTCCGGAACGAGCCGGTCCTTTAGAGAACCTGTCAGGGAATAAAAGAGGTCCCAATAGCGCCTCGATCCCGGACACGCCGTGGTCCCAAAGCAACCGTCCGAGAATACCGGGTCCTTAAAGGACACCCGCCGGGAAAAAAAAAACGGGTCCCCAAGCCCTGTCCCGAGAATGAACTCGGGTCCTAGAGAACCTGCTGGGGAAAAAACCCGGGTCCCAGTCGCGGGCAGAAGCGCCCTGAACACCGGGAAAAAGTAGCCGGTTCCGGGATATCCGTCCGGACACAGCAGGGAACTGTCCTGGAGACCTCCGGCCCACGGGGAAAACGCGGTCCCAAGCCGGCTGATCCCGGGAAATAATCCGGTCTAGAGATACCTGTCAGGGAAAAAAAACGGGTCCCGGAGCCCGCACGGATCGCCGCGGTGACCAGCCGGGAAAAAGCCCGGTTCAAAGCTAGCCTGTCAGGAAAAAAACGGGCAGAGGCACTGCCCGGGATAACCCGGCCAACAGCCGTCCCAGGAATAACCGGATAAGCATGAGAGAAAACCGCTGGGCCCTGCCGGTACCGGCTCGAAGGGATGCGGCTGGCTGAAGGACGGCACTGGGATACCCTGCAGGCATGAAGACGTAGACTGCCTGGTCCCATGAGGATCCCATGGACTTGTAAGGACGCCTGGAGCTGATTACAGCTCTGGCCTGGTAGGGCACAGCACATAGGGCTAAGCGACCTTGGCTGAGTAGGTTGTCTGCCGACGTTGACCAGTAAGTGCGATTGGGACGGAGAGCGGGGGGTGGACATGGGACGGAGGAGGGCTGGCCTAAGTGGCACTGGGGAATCTGTAGCCATAGACGTAGCGCTTAACAGGTGCTGACAGAAGTGGACTGCAGGTCATAGGATGACATGATGTGTGTTGGGACCAGAAGGGATCCATTTACTGGGGTGCACAGAGAACCATTTGGCGGTCCCAAGTCATGACCCAGGTGGTGCTGGGGACCAGTAATAAGGGTACTGCATCTGCTCTGGGATGAGCCTGGGCCTAGAGGTTTCAGGATGATCGAGGGCGGACAGTAAGGACTGCATGGGATCTATATGGAGACCCCACATGTCTGGGACCAGTAAGGGACGACACTGGGACACTGGAGCTGTTGGACTACAGATGGTCATCGGCCTGTAACCCAGGTGTGTGGACATTAAGGGCTGGCAGGTCCTAGGCCACATGAGCACGCCTACAAGACCCAGTCATGACCCCAGGTGTCTGGACCGTAAGGGCAGCACTGGTGACACTGGAATCTGCATGGATGTGACCTGTTGTGCTGGGGACAGTAAGGGCACGGGCCACTGGACTCATGTCCTATAAGGTCATAGGAGTACCCCAGGTGTACTGACCAGTAAGGACTGTCATGGGACATGGCGGTTGCGTGGTGACCCCACCAGGGACTGGCACTGGCTGTTGGGGGCCACAGGGATTTATGGTGGTCTCAAGGTCATGACCCAGTTACTGACCGGTAACCCGCCACTGGGACACTGGAATCTGCATGGATATGACCTTGTTCGTGCTGGGGACCAGTAAGGACAGCACTGGACCATGGTGCGCAAGGGCAGTTACCTCCACGTGAGCTGGGAACCAGTAAGGACTGGCACTGGCCATATGGGGGCACAGGGACCTATGCAGTCCCAAAGTCATGACCAGTTACTGGACCAGCAAGACCTGGCATGGGGCACGGGAGCCTTCGGACCTGTAGGTCACATGGCGGGTCCAGGTGTACTGACCAGTAAGGATCACCACTGGGACATGGAGCCATGGGGACCATGGTGCTGGGACCAGTAAGGCACTGCCATACTGGCACAGGAACTAGCGTCCAGGTCTATGACCCAGTGTGCTGACCAGTAAGGGACTGGCACTGGCACTGGAGACACTGGGAGCTTTGGGTACCCATAGAGGTCACAGGGAGTGAGCCCAGGCATGCTGGGGACCAGTAAGGGAGGCACTGGGGACACTGGTAGCCACAAGGGCAGGACCCCACGTGTGCAGGGACCAGTAGGGGACTGGCACTGGCCATAGTGGGGGCCAGAGTGACCTATGGCAGTCCCAAAGTCATGACCCCAGGTGTACTGGAACCAGTAAGGACCGGCACTGTTGACACTGGAATCTGCATGGATAGGACCCTGTGTGTGCTGGGGACCAGTAAGGGGACACTGGGAGCACTGGGAGCCTTGGGACTTATGAGGTCACAGGTGCAAAGTCACGTGTGCTGGGACCAGTAAGGGACTGCACTGGACACTGGAACCTCATGTTCCTATAGAGGTGATGACCGTATGCGGGGCATAAGGGACTGGCACTGGCCATACTGGGGGCCACAGGGACTACAGCGGTCCCAAGGTCATGACCCCAGTTGCTGGACAGTAAGACTGCACTGGGACACTGGAATCGCAGGACCTTGTTGTGCTGGGACCATAGGGGATACTGGGACACTGGGGCCCTCTGGCCTTATGAAAGGTCACAGGGCGGAGCCCAGGTGTGCTGGGGACCAGTAAGGGACTGGCACTGGGGACACTGGGAACCTCATGATCCTATAGAGGTCACAGGGCATGAGTCCAGGTACACAGGAAACCAGTAAGGGACTGGCACTGGCTATACTGGGAGCCACAGTGACCTATGGCAGTCCCAAAGTCATGACCCCAGGGAGGGACCAGTGGACGCATGGGACACTGGAGCTGCGGAACGCACAGCCGGCAGAACCCAGGTGCCGAGGGACCAGTATTGGACTGGCACTGGCATATGGGAGCCACAGACCTATGGCAGCCAAGTCATGACCTCAGTGTACCGGACCGATAAGGGACGGCGGGACACTGGGATCCTGGTACCTACAGAAGTCCCAAGGTAATGACCCGTGGTGCACTGGGACCAGTAAATCCTTGGCACTGGGGACACTGGGAGGAGCAGGATTGACACGGCAGAACCCGAGCCCGGCTGGTTCCCCACCCAGATCGAGGATTTTCCTTTACAGCTCCACGCTAGAGCGGAGAGATTTGGGAAGATTTGAGCTGGAGCAGAGCGAGGATTAACGGGGGATTATTGGGATATCAACTGGTTTATAGGGGATGAGACCTCCGGGGCACCAACACCCTCCAGCCCCCAATTAAAGCGCTAATGAGGAAACTGAGGCACGTTTGAGCAAACTCGGCCCCCGACCCCCCCCGGGGCTCCACCGCCCTCCCCGGGGCTTTTCCCAGTTCGCCTCGGAGCCGTCGCTCTCGCCCGTTTCGTTTCCTGCCTCGGAGGTTTCGCTCTTCGCTCAAAACCCCAAAGGGAAATTCCCTCCCCCAAATTTCGCCGCTGCGCGATTTTTTCGGGCGCCGCGGCCACCGGGCAGGGTCAGGACGGTCCCACCGCGGTAAGTCACTTTTGGGGGAAATAAAAGCGTTTTGGGGTCCGCGCCGGGCTGGGATGGGATTTTGTGCTCCCTGAACCCGCCCCGCTCTCCCCGCCCAAAAACCGGGAGTTTCGCGCTCCAAAATTGCTGCTGTTAATTGCGATTTGGGGGAAAAAGCTTTTTCGGGAGATGGAAAAAAATCTCTGGTCCTGGTGGCACCAATCCGGTAGGAAATGAGAAGTACTCGAGTCCCGAAAAACCCCAGCGGGGGCGGAATTAAATCCATAACAAAAATCTCTCCAGGCTCGTTAGGGACTGACAGCTCCGTGTCACGCTCTAATTAATAATTAATTGGCGTCTTTATGCACAACTCTCGGGCAAAATAAAACTTGAATTAGAAGCGGCTGCCTTGGCGGGGGTGGGGGATGAAAAATGTTTATTTTTGAGGTTTCAAGGAAAATATGAACCCCAAGAGCCGAAATTGGGGTGAAGTCACCCCTGGGTGTGCCTTGGGGGTGTGAAAAATATTTATTTTTAAAGTTTTAAGGATCAGATGAACCCCAAGAGCCAAAATTTGGGTGAAATCACCCCTGGGTGAGGGGCGAGCGCCCAAATTCCCTGCGCTGGGAGCAAACCTTACCATTTCCTCCGAGGTTTTCCTCTCTCCGGGCGCATTTCCTCGGGGATTTCTGCCCTTCATCCCTCCCGGGGAATCCACAGCGTCGGGGGCGGCTCCATCCCAACCCCTAATTTGAGCCAGAACTTCAATTTAACTCCCTAATTTGAGCCAGAACTTAAATTTAACTCCCCAAACCCCCTAATTTGAGCCAGAATTTAATTTTAACGCCGAAAACCCCTTAATTTGAGCCAGAACTTTAAATTTAACGCCGCGCTGAAACTCGCGGCGCTGAGCGGCAGCGAACCTGGAGGAGCTGACAGGAAGCCAGGCTGATTTGCATATTATGCTAATTAAGATCGCGCGAAACTTTTCGGATCCTCTTCGCAGATGATTTGCAGGTCGCTGCCCAGTTTTGGGTTTATTTATTGTTCTTTTCGCCCGGTAATAATTGGTGCAAGATGGGAAAAATGAGAAGTTTAATCCATAACGCATCTGGAAAAACGCGGGGAACACAATTTCCCTCCAGAATGACAATTTTTGTTTAATTGACGCGGGGTGGTGCTTTCTGGGGTATTTTTGGGAAGAGAAAGGGGCTGAGCAGCCCAAAAAAAACCCAAAAAAACGGGAATTGTGTCCCCATCATTCCTTGGATGGGTTTGCAGTTGGGAGTTTTTTTCTCTCATGTCGCAAAAAGTCGATCCTTTGGTACTGATTTGGAAACTTTCCAAAATACATTTTTTTTTTTTTTTAACTAAATGGGATTTTTGGGGTGTTTGGTGCTTGCAGGAGCTGTGGGGGAGAGGTGGGAAAGCCCAGCTCGGCTCTTCTTGGGAAGAGCCGCTTTTAAGGTTTTTTTCTGTATAAATGATGAGAGAAATGGGGATCCCTTTTATTTTTTTTTTCTGTATTAATTGGGAGAAAACTGGGAATTCTCCTTTCTATGCCATCCCATAAACCTGCAGCTCCTGGGATCTCGAGGAGCTCCTCCCTGGCTTTGAATAACTCCAGTTATCAATGGATGATTATTATTATCATTATGATTATCATTATTATTATTTTGCTTACTATGATTATTTTGATAAATATTATTTTATTATTATGATTATTTGGATAATTGTTATGTTCATTTTTATTATTATGATGAGAATAATTATTATTATTTTGAAGATTTTGATTATTTTGATGACTATGATTATTATGATAATTTTGATTATTTTGGTGGTTGTCATTATTATTACTTTGATCATTATTATGATTATTATAATAATCATAATGATTCATAAGAATCACGATTATATTGATTATTATTATTATTATTTTGAATATTATGGTTATTCTGATTACTATTATTTTGATTATTGTGATTATTTTGATTATTTTTATTACTAATTGCCATTAACAGGTGGTCACTGTCTCCCTCATTATGATGATTATGATGATTATTTTGATGATTATTTTGATTATTATGATTATTTTGATTATTAATTCCCATTAACAGGTGGTCACTGTCTCCCTCATTATGATGATTATTATGATTATTATGATTATTTTAATTATTATGGTTATTATTTTGATTATTATGATTATTTTGATTGTTTTGATTATCAATTCCCATTAACAGGTGGTCGCTGTCTCCCTGGTCCCCTGGCAGGTGTGATGGAGCTGGAGGAGGTGTTCGTGCAGCTCCGCGGGGAGGTGGCCAGGCTGCGGGAGCTGTGCTCGGAGCAGGGGAGGCTCCTCCGGCGGTTGCGGGCCAGGAAGGGGCCGGTGCTGGGTCAGTGGGGTCTGGGGGTCCCCGGAGGGCACATTCGGGTGGTGGGGTCAGACTGGCCCCAATCCCGTAAGGGTCATTCCTATCTTTGTCCTGACAAGGGGTCACTCTGGCCTCGGTCCTGGCAGGGTCATTCCCACTTTTATCCTGATGGTCACTTCCACCTTTATCCCACCGGTGTCACTCCCGCCCCGATCCCGTCGGGGTCACTCCCACCTTTATCCCATCGGGGTCATTCCCACCTTTATCCCAACACGGGGTCACTCCTGCCTTGGTCCCTTGGGGTCATTCCCACCTCGATCCCGATACAGGGTCACTCCTGCCTTTATCCCAATATGGGGTCACTTCCACCTTTATCCTGTCAGGGTCATTCCCACCTCGATCCTGATGGTCACTCCCACCTTTATCCCATCGGGGTCGCTCCCACCTTTACCCTGTGGGGTCACTCCCATCTTTATCCTGTCGGGGTCACTCCTGCCCCGATCCCATTGGGGTCACTCCCTCCCTGATCCCGATGTGGGGTCATTCCCTCCTTTATCCCATTGGGGTTACTCTGCCTCGATCCTGTCAGGGTCACTCCCGCCTTTATCCTGTAGGGATCACTACTGCCCCGATCCCATTGGGGTCACTCCCACCTTTATCCTGAAATGAGGTCACTCCCACCTTTATCCCATCGGGGTCACTCCCGCCTCGATCCCATCGGGGTCACTCTGCCTCGGTCCCGATACGGGGTCACTCCCGCCCCGATCCAGATGGGGACAATCCTACCTTGATCCTGTGGGGTCATTCCCACCTTTATCCTGTGGGGTCACTCCCCTCTTGATCCCGACAGGATTTGGGTGGCCCCGGGTGCGTTTTGGGTTATTGATCACCGTGGATGTGAAAGTTGATTCCATCCCGGGGTCTGGAGGTGTGAGGGGGAGCTGGGAAAAAGGAATTCCTCAAAATTTACCTTTGAGTGGAAACGGATCTCCCATAAATAGTTCAGGATGTTTGGAAAGGCGCGTTGGGTTTTCTTGGGAGGCTGGGTGGGAGAATTCCAACGTTGTCAGGGTCACAAAGAATTAGGATTGTTTTAATTCATTAACAATAATTGGAGTGTTTTATAGCACTTCCGACAGGGTCACTCCTTCCTTTACCCTGTGGGGTCACTCCTGATTCAGTCTCGATTTGGGGTCACTCCCATCTTTATCCCATTGGGGTCACTCCTGATTCAGTCCCAATTTGGGGTCACTCCCGCCCTGATCCCATTGGGGTCACTCCCTCCTTTACCCTGTGGGGTCAATCCCGCCTTGGTCCCAGTGCCAGAAATTCCCATAGGAATTTCCCTGCAGGAGTTTCCCTGGTGAAGGGGCTTTGAGCAGGAAGATGCCCTGAGCCCCTTGTGTTTTTTTGGACACTCTTTGTCCTGGGACCGTCACCTGGAGTGGGCTGCAGTGGGTGGGGAAGGATCCGCAGCCCCGAAAACACCCAGAAATCCCAATTTTTCCAAGGATTCCCCCATCCCGTATCCTCCCTTCCCCCCACAAACACTCACATCACTCCCACGGGGTCTGGCACCATTTCCCCAACCCTAAAATGGGAATTTTGTGGCCGGGAGGGATCGATTTGGACAAAATTGCGCTGGGAAACTGCAGCCTCTCTGCCCTGGGGGTTCCTCCTTTCCACCTGTGTCCTTCCAGGACCTAAAGCAAAGCCTTTCCTGGGGTGAACCCAGATTTTGGGGACACAAGGACGTCCTTCTCGGTTTCCTGGGGGAGCTGATGGCCCTCCAGCCCTCAGCCCCCTCTGTGTCCTCTCTCTGCTGGGACAAGGGAGCTCTGCCAGCCCAGGCGTTCCCCAAAAACAAAACAGGGGTTCCCCAAACCCAACAGGAAAACGGGGCAATGGGAAGGGAAAATTAACCCTTCAAATGCCCGGGAATGACCCCTCTGCCTCGCTCACTCTCTCCCAAAGACATCCCGGTGTCGCTGCCCATCCAGTGCACGGAGGACGCGGTGACGGGGGAAGGACAAAGGTCACCTGAGAGCCACCAAAGCCACCGCGGCGCTCTGACATCCCCAAACCCCAACCTGGAGGGCACCGCTCATCCCATGGAACAGTCCCAGGATCCCAGCAGGCTCTCCCCGAGCCCCGGGAATGCTCCCACGGGGGTGGAGAAGGGCGATGTCCCCGCCTGGATGAGATCCTGGATCTTCCCTGAGCCCCAGGAAGGAGGGAGAGCTCCCCGCAGTCCCCGGGAGATGGAGATCCCAAACCCAGGGGCTGGGGGCTCCTTCCCAAACCTTCTGGATCTCTATGAAACCCCAGAAGATGCTCCCAGGGAAGGGGCTCTCCCTGCGGAGGCTCCAGTGGAGATCCGAGGGCCTGTGAAGGTAATTGGGGAGGGAATTCAGTCTGTGCGGGATTTTAGGGAATCTTCACCTCCTCTCCACCAGCCCTGGACACACGGGAACTGCAGCAGAGTGGGGTTGTGTCTTTAAAAACTCCCTGTGTCCTTAAAAATTCTCGGGGCACCCAATTTTTGGGTTTCTGGGGGATTTGAGTTCTGGCTGCCCAGCCAGGATGTCCCTCCCGTGAACTCCTGGAGGATTTGGGGATTCCTTGGAGGATTGGGGTGAAAATTCTCTCAGCCTCCTTTGGATTTTCCAGTTAAATAGCTCTGCAGTATTTCCTTCATTCTCATTGACCTCTGCACCCCAAAACTCATTTCCAAATCATTCCTAATGAATCCTATAATTATCCTAAAAATCATAAAAGGATTTTTTCACCTCGTGAGCTCTGGCTCCCGGATTCACCTGGAGAACCTTCACTGCAATCCTGGCCTTCCCATCCAGGGTCCCCGGGTTGCTGATCCCATTTTCTTTCATTCCTTTTCCTAAACGAAGCCATTAAAAATTCTTTCAGGCTTCAGGGGTGGGGAATTCCCAGAGAATTCCTGATTTTGGGCTGTTTTCAGAAGGGAGTTTTTTGAGGAGGAGAAGAGGGAAATGGGACCATGTCTGGCTCGGGAAGCTCCTGTCAGCACTCATGTGACGATGGCATGGGGACAAGTGACAAATGTGCTCCAGTTTGCTGCTCAGAGCCTCTTTTCCACCCAGTTTGGCTTGTTGGGAGTGCTGGGGAAGGCTCAGGAACCCCACAGACACGGGATTGTCCGGTGGGTTTGATTGAGGATGGAGGGAGAGGCAGCTCGAGCTCTTCTGAGCTCCAGCCCAGCCCTTTTCAGGCCCAAAAAATTGGGGTCAGGTTTTGGGGGGCAGCCCCAGGGCACTCCTGGGGGTCTCTCCGTCCCAAAATCCCTTTTTTCCTCACAGACATCCTGGACCCCGGGCTGGGCGCTGGAGGACGGAGCGCTCGGGAGCAGCGAGGCTGCGCCGGCCTGCGAGCTGTGCCGGGAGATTTTCCCTGCGGACGCAGCGGGACACGCGGAATATCTGACCCACGTGCTGGCCCATCTGGAGTAGGAATTGTGTTAAGTCAATGGGAAATCCATGGATTTGTGTCCTAACCCATGGGATGGACCCTGGACATTCCTACTGGATGGATGGATGGAGAGGGACGCACAGAATATCTGACCCATGTTCTGGTCCATCTGGAGTAGGAATTGTGTTAACCCGATGGGAAATCCATGGATTTGTGTCTTAACCCATGGGATGGACCCTGGACATTCTCCAACTGGACTTGATGGATGGACAGAGAGGGACACACGGAATATCTGACCCACGTCCTGGCCCATCTGGAGTAGGACTCATCTTCCCTATGGGAAATCCATGGATTTGCACCTTGACCCATGGGATGGACACTGGATTTCCCCTAGCTGGATTCAACGAATGGGCGCACTGGGACATGTGGAAGATCTGACCCATGTCCTGCCCCATCTGGGGTAGGAATTGTGTTAACCTGATGGGAAATCCATGGATTTGTGTCTTAACCCACGGGATGGACCCTGGACATTCCCCACCCAGCCCCCGGGACCTGCAGATCCCAAAACTGCAGCAACGAACCCATCAATTCCTTCCCATTGATTGCTACCGAACGGCCGGAATTGACGGGAAGGAGGAGTCCAGCTGGGAAATCAAATTTCCGAGGCAAATGGTTTTTGTCAAGAGTCAAACTTTGTCAAGAGTCAAGAATTTGGGCTCCATGGTGACCAAAACACCACAAAAAATCCCAATGGGAGGGTTTAGGGTGAGCCATGAGGGGATTTGGGGCTGATCCTTCATCCCTGGAGACCTTAGAGGGGTGAGAGTGGAAAATCCACCCACGTGGACTCTCTTGAGGGCGTTTTTAACTCTGGGGGTGATTAATCCCCCCCTCCCCGATGGTCTCCAGGGATTTATGGAGTTTTATTTATTTATGTGGAGTTTCCTTTTCGGATCCAGCCCTCTCCAGGGCAGGAACGTGGCTCTGTCCCCGAAATAACTTTAATTGCAGGGTGCTGGTGGGGCCCGTGGGTGGGGTGCGGTTTTTGGGGCCGGGTCGGGCTCCAGGTGGGTGGGAGTCATTTTGGGAAAGGGCAGATTCCCGTAAGGAGGAGGGGGAAAATTGGGATTGGGTGAAAGCCGCGGTGGGAGAACTCCGGGATGGGGGCAAAAGCACTCCAGGGACAATGAAAAAACAGCTGGAAAGGGGATTTTGGGTGAAAAATGTTCGTTTTTTAGGTTTTCTAATTCGGGGTCTGGGCTGTGGGAAGGGGCTGCCTGGGGTAGGGGTGTCCTCAGGCTCAGTTCCAATCCAAATATCCCCAAATTCCAACACCCAACTCTTTTGGGGCCACATTTTCAGAGGAGACAAAAAAATGAAGGTGGGGCAAGGGGGAATTTCACCCCTCTAATGGGAAAAGGAAGAAAAAGGGAAATTTCCTGCCCAGGA